>PVJS01061381.1:0-11007 GCA_004027185.1 Glis glis | reverse complement strand
GGCGTGGTGGCGCACGCTTGTAATCCCAGTACTTTGGGAGGCGGAGACCGGAGGATCCGGGTTCGCGGCCAACCTCGGTGCGCATGTGCGCGCGATCTCTCTCTCTCTCTCTTTCTACCTCGTGAGGCCCTCTGCAACTTCGTGAGACCCGGTCTCAAAATAAAGTATAAAAAAAAAATAGGGCCGGGGGTGTAGTGCGGAGGTAGAACGCCCCCTCGTTCAATCCCCGGTACCGCAAAAAAAAAAAAAAAAGATAGCAAGATTTTAAAATACATTCATATGTAGGGCATGGTAGCACATGCCTTTTTTTTGCGGTAGTATGGATTGAACCCAGGGGCATTCTACCTCTGAGCTACACCCCCAGCCCTATTTTTTTATTCTTTATTTTGAAATAGGGTCTCACTGAGTTGCGGAGGGCCTCACTAAGTAGCTGAGGCTGGCCACGAACCTGAGATCCTCTGGTCTCAGCCTCCCAAGTACTGGGATTACAAGTGTGCATTACCATGCCTGGCGGCACATGTCTTTAATCCCAGCTCAGTGGTAGAATGCTTGCCTAGCATGCATGAGACCCTGGGTTCAGTCTCCAATACTGCAAAAAAATCAAAATAAATAAATACATTCATACTACTAAAGTATTACAGGGTTCTATCACTTTATATTTCTCTTGTATACATTTATATGCATGATTATGTGACATGGGAGACAGAAATACAGATTGTCACATTTCCGTATGCTTTTGTAAATGTCTTTTCAGAACTCAAACTCTATATATTTTATTGAATAATCTCACTTTGTGTGTGTGCGTGTGTGTGTGTGGTACTGGGGACTGAACCCAGGGGCATTCTACCTCTGAGCTACGCTCCCAGCCCTATTTTATTTTTATTTTGGAACAGGATCTTGCTAGGTTGATGAGAGTCTCACTACTTGCTGAGACTGTCCTTGAACCTGCAATTCTCCTGTCTCAGCCTCCCAAGTACTGGGATTACAGCCATGTACCACCATGCCCAGCTAAATTCACTATTTTAATAGCTTTTATTATTTAAAAAAAAAAACTTTGTTCATTGTATAAAATATGGAAAATGCAAAATAATTTTTAGATGACTTAAAATACCACCCTTTATTGAAAACTACTTCTAATACTTTGGTATATTTTCTTCCAAACTTGCTTTGAATACTTCATACATTTTAAGTGCCCTTATACAAATATGTCTGTAAAATGCTAAATTCTGTGAGGGGCTTTCTGACTGTTTTGGTAAAGTACACTTCAGATGCAGGCTCTCCATACATGCTTGTTGGTACTGCTGCCTACTGGGCAGATTAGTCACTACAGATGAACCCCCGGATTTGCAGGTTCCCCTCTTCCCCCTTCCCCATATGGATTTGTGTGGGGAAGACAGCCAGCACCTAAGAATCAGTGTCAGGAGAGACGGGGTATCTTTGGCAGAGCGCTGAGTTTAGAGAGAACCGTGTTCTCAGAGGCCAGGATGCGTGGATTCTTGCTACAGCACTGCAGTTGAGAGGCCCACTGCACGTGAGCACGAATGAATTAGCTGAAGGCAGCATGGGGACCAAAGCCCAGGGCTCCTCAATCAGGTTCTGGCCATGTAACTGCCTTTAGAACCCTGAGTAAGTTGCTTCCTATCTCTGGACCTCAGTTTCTGCATCTGCGGATGAGGGACTCTCATCTAGACGCCCTCTATGGCCCCGCCTAGCACCGAGTCTGTTTCAGGGCAGGAAAGGAGCCCGGTGCTCATACTTTACTCTGTCCACCTTCACTCACGTTACGTCTTGATCACAGCCCTCACCCCGGGGAGTGTGGACTCAGCCTCAAAGTCCTTTTGAAAAGCATGGGACTCCACGCCCGACTTGAAATGTGTTCACAATCTCTGTTTCTGTCTTTTTTTGTTAGTAAACCTTTGGTTTTAGCTATGAAGATGGAAAGAGTAGTGTTTCACAGATGCAGAGAGATTAGATGTCCAGTTTTTCTTTTTAACACATTGAGATTTTTTCCCCCTTATGGTACTGGGGATTAAACCCAGGAGTATTCTACCTTTGAGCTACACCCACAGCCCTTTTTATTTTGAAACAGGATCTCACTAATTTACCATGCGCTGTCCTCAAACCTGCGATCCTCCTATTTTAGCTTCCCAAGTACTGGGATTACAGGGGTGTGCCACTGTGCCTGGCTACACTGGGACTTTTTTTCTAATTATTAAAGCAATATAGATTTACTAGATTTACTATAGAAAATTTAGAAAGTACAGAAAATTATGAAGAGAGCCGGGCATGGTGGCGCATGCTTGTAATACCAGTACTTTGGGAGGCGGAGACAGGAGGATCCGGGTTGGCGGCCAGCCTCAGCTCTCTCTCTCTCTCTCTCTACTTAGTGAGGCCCTCTGCAACTTCGTGAGACCCGGTTTCAAAATAAAGTGTAAAAAATAGGGCCGGGGGTGTAGCACGGAGGTAGAACGCCCCTGGGTTCAATCCCCAGTACCATACCAAAAAAAAAAAAAAGAAAATTATGAAGAGGAAAGTTAAAATCATCTAGAAAAGCTCACTGTTAACATTTTGTTCCATCGTCTTCTGGTTACTTTGATTAATACACATATACACATATTTATTCACTTTTAACAAGACCAGGATAATTTTTATAAAACTTATATTTTTATCATGTATGAGCATTGTCACATGTTATTAAATATTCACCAAAAGCACAATTTTTGAAAGTCCAGAGGTGAAGAAAGTAGGGAGCAAAGAACAGACCTTTGAAAATGTTAGGAGCCCTCCCGGCTCTGGTTTCTGCTTAGACAGCAGCTGTCTCTACCTCCCCCTCTGAGTCCCTAAGACAGATCGGAATCCCTGGACTCCAATTTCATGTGAGCTAAAGACCCAGAAGAGCGGAAATAGCTTTAAAAGTGCATTATTGCCAGGCATGGTGGCGCATACTTGTAATCCCAGTACTTGGGAGGCAGAGACACGGCCAGTCTCAGCTACTTAGTGCGGCCCTCCGCAACTTCTTGAGACCTGGTTTCAAAATAAAGGATAAAAAATAGTGCCGGGGGTGTAGCTCAGAGGTAGAACGCCCCTGGGTTCAATCCCTGGTACCGCAAAAAAAAAAAAAGTGCATTATTGTTTGTGACATATACCCAAGTTTTAAAAGGATCATCAGCTAGAACAATAAATATAGACAAGTTATCTGCTGCCCCCCACCCCAGGCAGGTGATAAGAAGAAGTAAGACTTGGCTCACTGATGACATGTTAACAAGATGATAAGATTAATACTAATAATATAGTATAGGAAGTGAGGAGATGCAGTTTCCATCTATCAGTCCCATTGAAAAAGGTGAAAATTGTAATAGTAAATGTTTCTTTTTCTTTTTTTTTTTTTTTTGCGGTACTGGGGATTGAACCCAGGGGCATTCTACCTCCAAGCTACACCCCCAACCCTATTTTTTTATCTTTATTTTGAAAGAGGGTTTCACTAAGTTGCAGAGGGCCTCAACTAAGTAGCTGAGGCTGGCCTTGAACCCAGATCCTCTGGTCTCAGCTTCCCAAGTACCAGGATTACAAATGTGCGCCACCACGCCTGGCTAATAGTAAATGTTTCTAAGGTTAGAGGGAAAAAAGTCCCTTGCTCTTCCAGTGGGAATTACGGTCTTCATGGGGCAGTTTCTGAAGCCTTAAGCTGTGGGTGCCACTCTTAGGGGCTTATTATAAGCATATTACTAGGGAAAAGATGAAGGGCATGTACAAATGTTAGGTTACACAGCAAACACCCAGCCAGCACCCTAAGCGCCTGGCGGGGAAGAGCACAGAGCGCCAGTGTAGCCATGTTTGCTCAGCTCCTCGTGGCAGCACAATGGCTGGATTGTTGTCGCATGTGGTTGTGGCTGTGGGGTCTGTTCTCTGTGTGGTCCAAGTCATTCATTAAAAGACTGTTCTCTTGTATCCAACCCAGCCAGAGGAAAGAAATCTGGTTTCCAGCCCTGTGGAATGCTAGAAAAGTAGTATTCTATCCATATTCACATGGGATTTTTTTTATTTTTTATTTTATTTTTTGAAATGTGAGAATTCATGTCCAGCACCACAAGTCAGCCAAACTCTTTAAAGAGCTGGACCTACGCGTGGGCTTAGGAGAATGCATGGTTTCTTGGAGGTGTGGAGTTCTTCCTGCGTGTTCCTGATTTCCTCTGCTAAGTTTGCCAAAGCCTTGTTTCTTAGCTTATCTCTGGAGGTAACTAGAGTGAGTGTCTTCAAACTTTGTGTTATTACAGAAGGTATTTATTTCAGAACTTTTTTCTTTTTGGTGCTGGGTGTTGAACCCAGGGCCTCATGCATGCTACACAAGCACTCTACAACTGAGCTACACCCCAGCCCCAAGGAGTCTTTTAAAGGTGTCTTTATTTTTCCCCCCATACCTTGATTTTGTTTTGTTTTGTTTTGTTTTGTTTTGTTTTGTTTTGTGGTAATGGGGATTGAGCCCAGGGGCTTTCTACCTCTGAGCTACACCCCCAGCCCTATTTTATTTTTATTTTTGAAACGGGGTCTCACTAGGTTGATGAGAGTGTCACTATTTACTAAGGCTGTCCTTGAGCCTGTGATCCTCCTGTCTCAGCCTCTCAAGTACCAGGATTACAGGCGTGCGCCACCACACCCAGCTTGGTTTTTCATATTTTATCATTTTGTTGTATTAGACTACCTCTTATGGAGGAATCATTTGGAAACTCTAAGATCACATTTCTAGGAAAGTAGTTTGAATTTGTCAAAGTGTGATAGACAGCACTGCTATAAAGCTTGTCTTCCACCAACATGGTGCCAAGGAATCAACCAGATTTTCAAATGGATGGAAGAGCCAGTGTAAGGAAATTTGCTATCACAAATGAGGATGTTCAAATGGTATTTCCATGAAATTATTTTGAGGAGAGTATCTCTTCTTTCATTGACCTACTTACTTCTTTTGGAAAACGCCATTTAACCATGTAAGCAGCAGATGCCTTTAAGTACACCCCATTATTCCAGAGCTTAGAGAAATAGTGGTCTACTCTCCCTTTTATAGGGTTTCAGTCTGAAAGTTTGGGACACTGTAATGAAGGTTACATAATTGGGGGGGTTACTTGGGACTGAACCTAGGGGGATTCTACGTCTGAACTACACCCCCATCCCTTTTTAATTTTTTTTTTTTTTTTTTTTTGCAGTAATGGGGATGGAACCCAGGGGCATTCTACCTCCGAGCTACACCCTCAGCCCTATTTTTTACTCTTTATTTCGAAACAGGGTCTCACTAAGTTGTGGAGGGCCTCACTAAGTAGAGGAGTCTGGCCGCAAACCCAAATCCTCAGGTCCCAGCCTCCCAAGTACTGGGATTACAAGCGTGCGCCACCACACCAGGCTCCTTTTTAATTTTGAAACAGTGTCTTGCTAAGTTACTCTGCACTGGCCTTGAACCTTTGATCCTCCTGTCTCAGCCTCCCAAGTACTAGGATTACAGGTGTGTACCACCACTCCCAGCTAATTTTTTAAAAATCTTTAGATGGTTTATAAAATCAATTCTACTTTGTAACCCATGACCCACACATGGCTAAATCCCAAAGAGGCACTTGCTTTTAAATAAAATGACATGGGTTCATTTTATCTAGAAATCAGTTGAGTAGCCCCAGCATTCTGATAGGATTAAAACATTACCCTACAGGTGAATACAAATCTATTGGTGAATAGTGAAATTTTTATTAACTTGCCTTCACCCACAGAGAAAAGATGACAGTAAAATGAATACACCCAGAATTATTTTTAACTAAGACTTTAACTAAAGCTTACTGGTACGTCAATATGAAAACGAGCACAGAGAATATCAATGGGCTTTATGGTTATACTGAGGCCTGAATGACATTTCCATTATAAGCAGACATACAGGCCATTCATTCATGGCTGACAGTGATCTCCTCTTAATACAATTCTGGACATTTCCTGAAGAGAGCTCCATCTTTGCAGACATGCAGGGCGATCCAGCACTGAGCAGCGAGAGAGGACAATGCTGGTGTCTGTTGGTGGCGCGGGTGCAGCAGATGATCCCAGGAAGCTGCAGAATGTTCCGGAAGGCAGGCCCATGTGGTAGCCATTTTTTCAGCTGGTGTTTCCAACTTCCTCCAGGACATGCCTGCGTGTTCTATGGAGACTTAAACGTGAAATTAAAACAGCTTCCATCTGGCTGCCGACTCCCTTGGTGAATGTATAGCTATGAGTGGTAAATATAACACAGTAGGTCGTCCAGAAGAGAGGGAAAATAATCTCCTAATACATTAGATCTTCTAAAAGGATCGTTACAAAAAGTATCATTTGTGAAGCAAGCGATGTGACTGCTTAGATTCGTTCTGATTCTCCACACTGGCTAGCGCCTGCCATGGGCCGTGTGGGAGGGAAGCGTTCTCTACGGCATTCCATATGCTGAAGCCCAGGACGTGTGAGTCAGGCAGTCTGGGAAATTACAGTGAATTCCTTCATGAAATTTAAACAACAGAAATTCACATTTCGAATACCAAGAAGGCCAGGCAGGGACCCCGGGGCGATTCTAGAGTCTGTGGCAGCTGTGCCTCCTGAAGCCTCCTACACCCTTCCTCTCACTAATACCTGATAACTCCCAATTCCTCCATCACTGTCTTCCTCTCCCCAGGGAAAGTGAACACTTAGGAAAGTACTCTTTAAAAGTCAGTGTGGTGGCGCACGCTTGTAATCCCAGTACTTTGGGAGGCGGAGACCGGAGGATCCGGGTTCGCGGCCAGCCTCAGCTCTCGTTCTCTCTCTCCCTGTCTCTCTCTCTCTCTCTCTCTCTCTCTCCTTAGTGAGGCCCTCCGCAACTTTGTGAGACCCGGTTTCAAAATAAAGTATAAAAAATAGGGCCGGGGGCGTAGCGCGGAGTAGAACGCCCCTGCATTCAATCCCCGGTACCGCAAAAAAAAAAAAGTCAGTGTGAAGCCGGGCGTGGTGGTACACGCTGGTAATTCCAGTACCTGGGAGGCTGAGACCGGAGGATCCCGGTTCACGGCCAGCCTCAGCTACTTTGTGAGGCCCTCCGCAACTTAGTGAGACCCTGTTTCAAAATAAAATAAAAAATAGGGCTGGGGGTGTAGCCCAGAGGTAGAACGCCCCTGGGGTTCAATCCCCAGTACCACAAAAACAAAAATAATAAAAAATAAAAGTCAGGTGTGGTGGTGCACACCTCTAATTCCAGTGCTTGGGGAGGCTGAGACCAGAGGATCACCAATTCGAAGTCAGCCTCAGCAACTTAGCAAGGCCCTCAGCAACTTAGTGAGACCCTCTTTTGCTAAGGAGCTTGGCTAAGTTCCTGAAGCTAGCTTTAAACTTGGTATCCTCCTGTCTCAGTCTCCCAAATACTGGGATTACGGGTGTGTGCCACCACACCCAGCTCGTACAGTTTAAAAAAAAAAAAACCCTCCAAAGCTAGGTCCCCTATCTGAGTACAGATAACCCATTTCTCTACCACATCCTTAATAGAGCATCACTGAGGCCTAAGAAAACATTTAAATTCGTGATTGTGTCAGGTGTAGTGGCACATGCCTGTAATCCGAGTACTTGGGAGGCTGAGACAGGAGGATCTCAGGTTCAAGGACAGCCTCAGCAACATAGTGGTAGTGAGACTTTCAGCAAACTAGCAAGACTCTGTTTCACAACCAATAAATAAAAAGGGCTGGAGGTATAGCTGAGAGGTAGAATGCCCCTGGGTTTAATCCCCAGTACCACAAAAAATAAATAAGTAAATTTGTGATTGTGCCTAGATATGAATAAGCAAATATAATATCATCTATAAGTTATTGAAGTAGAAAACTTGTGTTTGTAACCTATGGTTTTGAGAGCAGTGTGGATCATAGGAATCTGCTTTGGAGCAGTTCTGGGTTCTAACTCCAACACCACCAATTACTGACTACTTGATAACTAACTTCTCTGAACTGCATTTCCTCACGTGTAAGAGGATAATAATATCTTCTCATGGTATGGCTGCAAGGATTACGTGAGATATTATATGTAGATAATTTTTGTCTCTCAGTAAATGTTTGCACTGTATGAATTTTTGCTAGAACATTCAAGTTCAGTGATATTCACTGGGAGATCAGAACAAGAGAGCTGCAAGTCTTTAAGATAATTAAAATAAAAATAGAAACAGTACAGTGGTGGTATCAGTACTGAGTTCTCTTCAGAATTAAGGTGAACAAGCTCACATCTTCATTGGAAAGAGGCAGAGGAGAACATTGTGACTGTAATTATTTTATGTTTCCATACTGGGTGAAAAGTAAACCGGTTAATCCTTTGAGGGGAATGGATCTTGGTAAATTTTGGCATTTTGTGTATAGTCCTGGCTTTTATTTTTTTATTTTTTTGCGGTATTGGGGGTTGAACCCAGAGGCATTCTACCTCCGAGCTACACCCCCAGCCCTATTTTATTTTTTATTTTGAAACAGGGTCTCACTAAGTTACGGAGGCCTCACTAAGTAGCTGAGGCTGGCTGCAAACCTGCCATCCTCCTCTCTCAGCCTCCCAAGTACTGGGATTACAAGTGTGCACCACCATGCCCGGCTCTGGCTTTTATTTATAAAAAGTAAGACATAAGTTCCTAACCGTGTGGTCTTCCTGCTTCCAAATTTAGTATTGGAGAGAGAGGTAAAGTAGGATACATAGAGGTCTCTTTATAGCTAACCTGCCAGTAACATGTGGGGAGGAAGAAAGGGGTGGAGAAGTGGAGTTTAGTTTAATGTCCAGCCTCGGTCAGGGCTGCGAGTTTCGTGGGCACAGTTGCTAAGTGACCAAGTGTTTTGTATATCAGTGATTTTTGTTTTCACAACATAGATACTATGTTTCTTCTGGAGATCTATGAGTGAATGGCATTTGGAAAAAAATCAGGCATGATTAACTCTAAAACACAGCAGTGTTTTCTATATCTTTGCCAAGCAGAGACTCAAGAACCTTCACTAAAACTGAGAGCGTATAAGAAATGACGAATACATAACAAGGATTCAGTCTGTCAGACATGTCTTTATTCCAATACAGTCATAAAACACAACACTTAATACCTAAACAAGGCTTACATTGAACCTTCAAAATATTAGTGCTAAGATAGATTTCAATATAGACATCAACATGATCAGATTTGCATCTTAAAAGAGCAATTTAGTATGTACTCAGTATTGCTTCTCAGCCTTTCGCCTGAGATCAAGTGAAATTTGTACTCAGTACCACATCCTGGAAAAAAGCTCCAAAATATTTACTGGTCAAAAAATTCTCTAGCCGGGCATGGTGGTGCACACTTGTAACCCCAGTACTTGGGAGGCTGAGACAGGAGGATCGCAGGTTCACAGCCAGCCTCAGCTACATAGTGAGGCCCTCCGCAACTTAGTGAGACTGTTTCAAAATAAAGAATCAAAAATAGGGCTGGGGGTGTAGCTCGGAGGTAGAACGCCCCTGGGTTCAATCCCCAGTACTGCAAAAAAAAAAAAATTCTCTAGCAGGGCATGGTGGCACATGCCTGTAATCCCAGTACTTGAAAGGGTGAGACAGGAAGATTGCAGGTTTGGGACCAGCCTCAACAACTTTGTGAGGCCCTTAGCAACTTAGCAAGACCCTGTTTCCAAGAAGAAATAAAATAGGGCTAGGGGGGTAGCTTGGAGGTAGTATGCCCCTGGGTTCAATCCTCAGTACCACACACACACAAAAATTCTACTCCGATGTGTCTATTAGCTGAAAAAATAACAAGCTACGTGCTCATGATTATTTCTCCAAATTAAATAGTGCTTTCTTATTCCAGCAGCCTTATAATACTTATAGAATAGCTTCTTAGCCTAGAAACATATATAGTAAATCTCACAGAACTACCCTCTTTGGGATCAGCATAATATAAAACCTATGTATCTGGAGGAGTCCTTGGTGACCACTGCCCTGGAGAAGTTCTGCAAATTTGAGTTTGATTGAAATATATTCTGATTAGAATAGTAATAATTTTCATTCATGGAGTACTCATCATTCTGCATTCCTTTGGTCCTTATAATAAGCCTATGATGTGTAGAAATCATTATCCCCATTTTATAGACGAAGACACTAAGGCACAGAGAAGTTAAGAACCTAGACAAGGTCACACAGCTAGTAAGTGGGAAGCCAGGATATAACTGAGCGGTCTAATTCAACCCCAACATGGTGGTGGCCAGCCTCGTGGTGTGTTCAAGGACCTTCTCCCTCAGCAGCAGAGACAGGAATCAGCTATAGCTCTCTAAGAACCTGACTATGAGGGCAGGAGAAGCTCAGAAGGGAGAGGTCCTGGGCACTGAGTAGCTAGCTGGCAAGGGCTGCACTGACTTTTATAGGCCACTGGTAACTTGTACATCATGGGCCATCCTCCATAAACGCAAAACCAAAAAAAAAAAAAATTAAGTACTGTATTTTAGTATAACACAGACTGAATTCCTGTTATATATTCATCATTATTATTCTATTGATTGTTTTCCTATGATTTTAAAAGGAATTGAAATGAAGTATCTTTGTGGGCCACTATAAGTACCACAGAGATCTAGGCTCTGTGTCTACTGGATAGGTCGGCCCTGGCTAGGATGGGCGCAGAAATTCAGCTGTTCTCTCAAGGATGGGTAGAAGGTCTCTGAATAAGAAGAAAAGACGGATTTCAAGTAAGTGCATGAGCAAATGGAGTGGGGAATGGAAATGACCTACCCAGGACTCCCCAGCTGCCCAAAGCGAGGGGTGCCTGTTAGAATAGAGGATGATAAAGAGACCCTTGAAAATCCACTGAGGCATCTTAAGGTGGTCAGAATGGGGAATGGCAGAATTTAGGGCAATCAGGACCCAGAGCCAATTGAAGAAGGATCAATACTCATCCATGATAAAGCTTTGTCTACTCATGGTTAAATGAGAGAAATAAGGACAATGTAATAAGTTTTCCAAGGCTAAATTTACTCTATTTTTTTTTTTTTTTTTTTTTTTTTTTTTTTTTTT
>PVJS01061380.1:0-11007 GCA_004027185.1 Glis glis | reverse complement strand
TTTTTTTGCGGTACTGGGGATTGAACCCAGGGGCATTCTACCTCCAAGCTACACCCTAAGCCCTATTTTTTATTCTTTACTTGGAAACAGGGTCTCACTAAGTTGCAGAGGGCCTCACTAAGTAGCTGAGGCTGGCCGCGAACCCGGATCCTCCTGTCTCAGCCTCCCAAGTACTGGGATTACAAGTGTGCACCACCACGCCCAGCTTGCCAAGTATTTTAAAATTTGTAGCATCCAGGCAAAACAGGCAGAGATTTAGGGTTTACAGCTTCATCCCAAAGACATCTATATAGTAAAGAGCAACAGGGTACCAAAACAATTCAACAGGGAAAAACTAGAACCCTACACGCAAAGGATAAAGGCGGATCCCTTCTTACACCACACACAAAACTCACTCATGAACCTCAGACCAGAAATGTCAGAGTGGAAACGATAGAACTCTTGGGAGAAAACACAGGAATAAATCTTGATGACCCTAGGCTAGACAAAGCCTCCAAGGTTACGACACCAAAGTAACAGACAAAAGAAAAAAAGCAAGCCAGGCGTGGTGGCGCACGCTTGTAATCCCAGTACTTGGGAGGCTGAGACAGGAGGATCGCAGGTTCACAGCCAGCCTCAGCAACTTAGTGAGGCCCTGTTTCAAAATAAAGAATAAAAAATAGGGCTGGGAGTGTAGCTCAGAGGTAGAACGCCCCTGGGTTCAATCCCTGGTACCGCAAAAGAAAAAAAAAAAAGAAAATAGGGCTGGGGGTGTAACTCAGAGAATGCCCCTAGGTTCAATCCCCAGTACCCCACACACACACACACACGTGAAAAGAAAATCCACAGAAATGCAATCAAAACTCCACTGAAATACTTCACACCCAAGAGAACGGCTAAATCAAAAGAATAGACAAGTCGGGCGTGGTGGTGCACGCTTGTAATCCCAGTACTTGGGAGGCTGAGACCGGAGGATCTGGGTTCACAGCCAGCCTCAGCTACTTAGTGAGGCCCTCCGCAACTTAGTGAGACCCTGTTTCAAAATAAAGAATAAAAAGTAGGGCTGGGGGAGTAGCTCGGAGGTAGAATGCCCCTGGGTTCAATCCCCAGTACCGCAAAAAAAAAAGGACAGACAAGAACAAGGGCGGACGATGATGTGGAGCAACTGGAACCTTCACACATTATGGGTGGGCGTGTAAAATGGTGCTACCCCTATGGAAAACAGGTTAACAGTTCCTCAAAAGGTTAAACCTGAGGTGACCATATGACCCAGCAATTTCACCACTAGAGATACACCCAACAGAAATGAAAGTGTATGTCCATGCAAAGCCCTGAGAAGAACACTCACAGCAGCATTATTCATAACAGCCCCAAAGCAGAAATAACCCAAATGTCCATCAACAAACGGACAAAAGTCCATACAATGACATACTATTCAGAATAAAAAAGAACAACATACTGACACATGCTTCAACACGCATGAACCTCAGAAACACCATAAGTAAAAGAAGCCAGTCACAAAAAGACACATATTAGATGACCCATTGATATAAAACATTTTCAGAATAGGCAAATCCGAAGGCCAGAAAGTAGCTCA
The DNA here is from genome assembly GCA_004027185.1 of Glis glis. Taxonomy (NCBI): domain Eukaryota; kingdom Metazoa; phylum Chordata; class Mammalia; order Rodentia; family Gliridae; genus Glis; species Glis glis. The sequence goes on along the minus strand of PVJS01061380.1, from coordinate 9,431 downwards.
GTGGTTGCTGGTCGGGGAGGCGTGGGAAGGGTGGCCGCCACGAATGGCAACACTGTCATTTTGGATGAAGATACACACTGAAAGAATTCTAAAATCAGATTCTGTAAATAAGCTAAAAATGACTGAAATGAGTGAACTATATGGTGTGTGAATTATGTCAGTAAAGCTGTTAAAAAGGAACAGCGTGTTGGGGTCGCCTGCTGTGTGTCGGGCTTTGCACTGAAGTGGCCAAGCAAGCAGGGCCCTTAACACTCTCAGTCCCCAATGCAGGGAAGCAGAACCCCAATCCTTCTTCCGCGCTCACAGGGGAGCCTCCAGGGAGACCTGGGCCTCCTCCCAGGTTCCTGACCACGAACCACAAAAAACCGAAGTGGGTTTCACCAAGTGAACAGCACGCTCCCGGGGGCAAAGCCGCCTTCGAGAACTGCCTTCCTACGGCCAAAGACTGGGCAGCGCTGCTGTAATCAAGAAGTCTGCAGTCATTTGCAAGGAAACTTGGTTCTCACATCATTTTTTACCTCTATTTTAGTGGTAAAAATTAATGTATAAAGAGATTAGTTACAACATTGCCTATGACAGTAAAAACTGGATCAACACCTAAACATCATTCTAAATACCCAACAATAGATAAAACAATTACACGAGTTGAGATGCATTCCAATTAGGAATTACTAGAAAGCCACTAGAAACCATGGTTTTGAAGAATGTTGCCCAGTCTTTAGAGGCGTACAGGACTCTAAATTCTTGGACATGTATGTTTTCAGTAGACACCTAGCCTGATGCTTCACATAGATCAGAGAGCAGAATTTTTATCCACAAAGTTCATAGCTCTATTTATTTATTTATTTATTTATTTATTTATTTTTGGGGAGGTACAGGGGATTAAACTCAGGGGCATTCTACCTCCAGGCTACACCCCCAGCCCTATTTTTTTTATTCTTTATTTTGAAACAGGGTCTTACTAAGTTGCGGAGGGCCTCACTAAGTAGCTGAGGCTGGCCGCGAACCCATATTCCCCTGTCTCAGCCTCCCAAGTACTGGGATTACAAGCGTGCACCACCACGCCCAGCTGTCATAGCTCAATTTATTAAGTTGCTTATTTATTTTTGTGGTACTGGAGATGGAACCCAGGGGCCTTCTACCTCTGAGCTGCACCCCAGCACTATTTTATTTTTTATTTTGAAACAGGGTCTCTCTAAGTTGCAAAGTCTTCACTAAGTAGCTGAGGCTGGCCGCAAACCTGCGATCCTCCTGTCCGAGCCTCCCGAGTACTGGGATTACAAGCGTGCGCCACCACACCCAGCCATAGCTCAATGTGAATTGGACAGCAGGTCCTCTGGCCTCTCCCGACCAAGCGCCGCCTCAGCACCCTCTCACTCAAACAGAAGCAAACAGAAGATGCTACGGCTCCGCGAGGGAAAGACAGTGACACAGCCACGCGAGTGCGGCAGCCCTGGGTGTCTGCCACGTACCTGGTAAAGACACCGGCGGCCAGCCCGAAAGTGGTGTCATTGGCCCGTTCCAGAACCTCAGCTTCGGTGTCAAATGGCAAAATGGACATGACTGGCCCAAAGATCTCTTCCCTCACGCAGGTCATGTCGTCTCTGCAGTTGGCTGCAAACAAGCACAACAAAACCCGATGTCAGCGAGGGGACTGTCGGCCCTGACACCAGCAGTGCCTCGGTTACAGCCACCAGTGAGACTGCATGGCTTTAGAAAACACTCAACACTGAAACGCACAGCTCCCAGTGCTGAGAACCAAAGCCCCGGGCCGCCTGACATTCCAGATGTCTCTCTGCATGTCCTCATTCTGAGGGGAGAGGCTGAAGGGCTGCTCCCCACAGCCCCTGGCTTACGCCGAGGAAGCTGAGACAGGCAGGCTCCCTGGCTCCCCGCGGCCCCTGGCGTACGCCGAGGAAGCTGAGACAGGCAGTCTCCCTGGCTCCCTGGCTCCCCGCGGCCCCTGGCGTACGCCGAGGAAGCTGAGACAGGCAGGCTCCCTGGCTCCCTGCCTCTGAGCATGCACATCTCCTGCCTTTTGTCCACATTGATGCCCCTTCTTTATTTTTTTTTTTTTGGCAGAACTGGGGATTGAACCCAGGGGCATTCTACCTCCGAGCTACACCCCCAGCCCTATTTTTTATTCTTTATTTTGAAACAGGGTCTCACTAAGTAGCTGAGGCTGGCCACAAACCCAGATCCTCCTGTCTCAGCCTCCCAAGTACTGGGATCCGCCCATCTTGACGCCTCTTCTTTTATAAAAGCCATCCATGCCCGAGTCTCTGAAGCCGGGGACTTGAAGCATAGAAATGTCCTCTATCTTCCTTCAAAGTTGGCTTGAATAAAACCTATTTTCCTGCCAATTTGGCTCCAAATACTGGCTCCGAATACACAGAGTCCAGCCTCTTGCCCTACTCAGCAGCATTGCCCCCGCCCCGTAACCATGTGACTCTGCCAGTGTGAATACAAACTGACAACATCACATGCAGAGAGGATGCAACGTGGCAATGGACTGATGTCAGTGCCTTCGCTGATTCTAAGCCCGCCTCTTACAATTCATCTTCAGGAAATAGCTGATGAGGCAAACTCACATTACTTACAAGGATATTCATCATGACATTATTTATTCATAACAGTGAAAACAGGAAACAACAAACTAAACATCCAAATCAGAGGGCGTGATCCCATGAACTAGATACACCCTAATGCCAAACTTCTATAAGGCTTCTAAAAGCAATGTTTTTGAAGAAAACTTAGTTAGTGAATGTTCACATTAAAACATTCACTGCTGGGTGTGGTGGCGCACGCTTGTAATCCCAGTACTTGGGAGGCTGAGACTGGAGGATCCGGGTTTGCAGCCAGCCTCAGCTACTTAGTGAGGCCCGCCGCAACTTAGTGAGACCCTGTTTCAAAATAAAGAATAAAAAATAGGGCTGGGGGTGTAGCTCAGAGGTAGAACGCCTCTGGCTTCAATTCCCAGTTCTGAAAAAAAAATGTGGTATGTATACACAATGGAATTTTACTCAGCCATAAAGAACAGAATTATATCATTTGCAGGAAAATGGATGGAAGCAGAGAATATTACAGAGATCAGCCAGTCTCGAGAGTCAAGGCTGGTATGTTTTCTCTCATATGTGGAAGCTAGAGAGAGATAGGAAACCAAAGGGACTGTAGGTAGCTGAGGAGAGAGACCAGGAGAGCAGTGGGAAGGGACGGGAGAGAGAGGAGGGAAAGGAGAATGATGAAGGAAGCAGTTCAAACCTCGCTGGTACCGTATCAACCAGGAACGTGTGGGAGGGCGGAGGGAGGGCGGGGCGGGTCTGCAGGGAAACACCCAAGGCCTGTGTGCGTGTCTGTGTCTGTCACTTTGACCTCACTGTGATGTACAGTTACAATGTACCAATAAAAGTATTTTCAAAAATTTTTAAATAAAATATGCACATCTAAAGAAGCTCATCTATTCAACATCCGACACTGAACCCCGCGACTCTCAAAGGGAGGGGTGCATCGATCTGCCCTGTAAGTGCAAAAAACCTCCCCTCACTGCGGCCATCACTGTGCACTTAGAAAGGCCGGTCGCAAGGTTGGGCCGTGTGTGTAAACAACAGTGGGGGCAGAAAGAGAGCTTGAACACCCTGCTTCTTCGAAACTGCAGCTTTTAATTAGCCAAAGTCTAAAACCAATGACTCACATATATAAAGAGATATCAATTCTAAAATCTCTTAAGTTGTGGATTAGCTGCTACTCTTTGTGTGGGGGGAATTACTGGGAATTAAACCTAGGGGTGTTCTACCTCTGAGCTACACCCCCAGCCCTATTTTATTTTTGATTTTGAAACAGGATCTCATGAAGTTGCTGAGGGCCTCACTAAGTAGCTGAGGCTGGCCGTGAACCTGCAATCCTCCTGTCTCAGCCTCCCAAGTACTGAGATTATATGCGTACATCACTGCACCCAGCTTCATTACATCATTTTTTTTTAGCAACCATGAACTTCCATTTTTTTGGACTCCTTCTTCCAGAACAGCAGGTGTTGTCTCAGGTGAATTAGGGATATGGCTGCCCTGGAGGAGGGCGCCTGAGGATATGGATGTCGGGGGGCACTTCTACTCCCAACTCTTGGGTGTGAACACAGTTGCTAACCCCTTCTTATGCCATATACATATTTTATAAATATTCATTTCTATCTATTTAATATTTAATTCAAATCACTTAAAAGCAAATAAGAAGACATACTTAATATACAAGGTCTCATGTAATATCCATCTTTCAATTTGGGGTCCCCAGGCACATAGAGATCTCCACCACACAACACCTTGGCACCCTGCCAAAAGAGAAAAGCGCATCTCTGTTATTAAATGCACAACCCCAGCGCGCGTCCTGACAGGCCAGGTGTCTCCTGAAGAGGGGCAGCCAGGGGTCGTTCTCCTCGAAGCACGAAGCAGAGCACGGCTCAGGGACAGGAAGGGCCAGCGGGGGCGCTCCCCCGGCCCGGGCCGCAGCAGCAGCGGCGGTAGCACGACCCCCACTCGCTCCTTCTCACCTGCTCCTTTGCAGACTTAATAAAGCCGAGGACCCGCTCCAGGTGCGGTCGGTTGATGAGCGGGCCCATCCTCGTGTCTTCCAGGAGGGGGTCTCCAATTTTGATCTTTTGGGTCTGTTTCACCACTTCCTCCGTAAATTTATCAAGAATTTCCTTTTGCACAAACACCCTTGTGCCATTACAGCAAACCTAAAGGGGGGACACAAGACATACATTTGTAGAAGGGGGAAGAGAGGAAAGAAAAAAACTCTTAAATCTTTTGAAAAAGGTACGACACAATCTTTAAGGAGATTTTCAAAGCCGGGCGTGGTGGCGCACGCTTGTAATCCCAGTACTTTGGGAGGCAGAGACCGGAGGATCCGGGTTCGCGGCCAGCCTCAGCTCGCTCTCTCTCTCTCTCCCTGTTTCTCTCTCTCTCTCTCTACCTAGTGAGGCCCTCCGCAACTTCGTGAGACCCAGTTTCAAAATAAAGTATAAAAAAAAAAAATAGGGCCGGGGGTGTGGCGTGGAGGTAGAACGCCCCTGGGTTCAATCCCTGGTACCGCAAAAAAAAAAAAGGAGATTTTCATCTCTAAACATTGTTCCCATACCGAAGGGGAAGAATGACGTGTGTAATTGTAGATACAGCGCCCCACAAGCACGAGCTGCCCATTAAGATAAACATTAACTCTGGTTTTGTTTGTTAAAATGTCTTCAGGTCAGCAAGTAGCTCAGCTAAAGTGCTGCTGCCTGTGTTCTATTAAGTTCTGGACACAGTTCCTGCGTTTCTGCAGGGGATCATCTTTTACTCTTGTCCTGAGGGATAATAATGGTGTTTTAACAAATATTTGAAATACTGCACACAAAGACAAAATAAATTTTTTTCCCTTAAGGCCATTAACAGATCCACACGACCCAGGACCTCCCCTGTTCCTTCGCATCAGCGCTCCCTCTGCCTGTGTCTTCCCAGAGTGGAGGTGAGCGCCACAGGGGAAGGAAGATCAAGAACGGGTCAAGAGCTATAGTCATAGCCAGGCGTGGTGGCGCACACTTGTAATTCCAGTACTTGGGAGGCTGAGAAAGGAGGATCGCAGGTTCAAGGACAGCCTCAGCAAGTAGTGAGACTCTCGTCAACCTAGTAAGACCCTGTTTCAAAATAAAAATAAAACTAAAATAGGGCTGGGGGTATAGCTCAGAGATAGAATGCCCCTGGGTTCAATCCCCAGTACCACACACACACAAAAAGAGCTATAATCAAGAACCTAACTCTAACAACTGAGAACGTTGGTTAATGGTTTTCTCCAAAAGTGCAAATAATCATTATTTAGACTATCTCATAGAAATGAACATAAACACTGCTCAAATGCTATAAGAACAGGAGAATAGAAAACCATGTCCAAAAATAGATCCAAGAAGTGCTCGTGGCAACTTAGTTTATGATGAAGATGGACTCTCAAACCACAGGCACCAAGATGAGCGACATGAATGGTGTCAGAACAACTGGTTAGCCACGTGGAAGGGAAAAATAAGAGATATAGCTCACTCCATGCACAAGAACAAATTCCAGCGTACCGGAAGCTAATGTGGAGTAGGAACCCAACTGTAACTAGGAGACGACACAAGCAACTCCTCTCTAACCCAGGTGTAAGCCAAGAGTCAGGTATAACCCCAACCCCGAGGTTTTCTATTATTCAATAGCCAGATGAAATGAAGGAAAACAATGATAAATTTGACTATATAAAAATAAAAATTGTTGCATGGCACATAACCTAAGCAAAGCCAAGACTACTGAAAAACTGGAGTAAAATGCTTTCCACATTTATATCAGATAAAGTGCTAATATTACTTACATGCAAAGAACTTTTAAACCTTGAAGGAAAAATCAAATCTCATGGTACACTATACCAAAGTGTGCATTTTACTATATGCGAATATGAAAAAAATTCTGTCAAACATTGAGGAAAAGACCAAAATTCAAATAGAAAAAATGGACAATCAACATACACAGACACACTCACAAACACACACACACACACACACCCCACACACATGGTCCTTATGCCTACAGAAGATGTTCAATCTTGCTCATAATTACAGAACTGAAATGAAAACTACACTGAAATACCAATTTCCACATATCTGATGAAAAATGTAAATTGACATTATGTTCTGTTACGATGGCGAGGAGGAAACAGGTGCTCACAAGTTGTTAGTAAGCACGCAACATCTCCTGGAGGAGCCTCTGTATCTATGTAAGCACTCGACATCACTTATCTTTAGAGAAATGCAAGCCCAAATCACAATATCACAGAAACTGCTTCACAACCGCAGGATGATTATTATTTACAAAAGAGAAAATAAATATTGGTGAGGATGTAGAGAAATTAGAAGACTTTGTGCACCGCTGGTGGGAATATAAAATAATGCGGCCATTGTGGAAAACAGAGTAACTGTTCCTCCGAAAATTAAACACTGAATTACCATATGATCCAGTGACCTCACTTCTGGGTATAAATCCCAAAGAATGAAAGCAGGGACTTCTACATATATTTGTACATCAATGTTCACAGCAGCCGTTAGTCACAATAGCCAAAGGATGGAACCACAGTAGCTGAGATAGAGAAACATTCCAAGAGTCTGTTGACGGAGGAATGGATAAGGAAATTGTGCTACGTGGGCTATGTGAATGTGTGTGTGTGTGTGTGTGTGTGTGTGTGTGTGTGTGTGTGCATAAATATAATGGAAAATTATTCAGTCTTTAAAGAAAGAGAACTCCTGCCTTTTGAGACAACATGGATGAACCTACAGTACTACTATATGAAATAAGCCAGACACAGAAAGACAAATATTGCATGATCTCACTTAAATGTGGAATTAAAAAAGTCAAATACACAGAAGTCGAGAACAGAATGCTGGTTACCAGAGGCGAGGAGGCAAGAGGGAAATGGGGGGATGTCAGCCCAAGAGTGCATCTCATACTTATGTAGGACGATTAAATCTATACATTAATCCACAGCATGATGACCATAGTTAATAATAGAATCGAATATACTGGAAACATATACAATTTTCATTTTTTTCATTTTTTTATTTTTATTTTTTGTGGTACTGGGGATTGAACCCAGGGGCATCCTACCTCCGAGCTACACCCCAGCCATATTTTTTAAATTTTTTATTTTGAGACAGGGTCTTGTTAGGTTGGTAAGAGTCTCACTATTTGCTAAGGCTGTCCTCAAACCTGAGATCCTCCTGTCTCAGCCTCCCAAATACTGGGACTACAGGCGTGCGCCACCACGCCTGGCATACAATTTTCATTTTTAGAAATGGTCCTGAAAATTACATATACGTTTATCACGAAGAGGAATTTACTCTGAAATTATATCCAACAATAGGAAAATACCGGTGTGCAAGGCTATATTCACCTGCACTGCTTGTCATCATGAAGTACCAGGAGCAGCCTACAGGCCACACGAGGGAGACTGGTTGGACTGTGACAGCCACACAATGAAAGGTGTTACTCAGCTGTGAAAGTGACAAAGATCCCTGTGGAAAGCAGCAGAGTCATTCCCAGGACAGATTACGTGAAAAAGCCAAGTGCAAAAGAGCACACTGACACCTTGCCTTCTGTGAGAAAGAAGAGGAAATAAGAGATACGCAAGTAGCCAGTCATCTGTGCAAAAAGCAACACAGAAAGGAAACCCAGAAACAAAGCAGACAGCAGCTCCTGGAGACAAGAAACACAAAGGAAGGCGGGGACAGGAGCAGGCCGCGCTTCTCACTGCAGCTTTTGGTAAGATTCTGGCATGGAGAACCCCGCTAATGTTTTCTCTAATCAAAATGGAATTTTTAGCTGGGCGTGATGGCGCACACTTGTAATCCCAGTACTTGGAAGGCCAAGACAGGAGGATCACAGGTTCGTGGCCAGCCTCAGCTACTTAGTGAGGCCCTCCGCAACTTAGTGAGACCCGGTTTCAAAATAAAAGGATAAAAAGTAGGGCTGGGGGTGTAGCTTGGAGGTAGAATGCCCCTGGGTTCAATCCCCAGAACCACAAAAAAAAAGGAATTTTTTTATAAACTCCAAATGAAACAGAAAAAAAACACACAAAAAAATGGAATTCTTTAATAAACTCCAAATGAAACAGAAAGAGAAACCAGTGAGTCTGTTATTTTGAATGAGTACCATATCCATACCAACGCCAGCGGAGGGAGGGGAATGACCTGAGTGACTTCTGAACACAGTGTTTTGACCATACAATCAGGCTAGAGAATAAAAAAGAACTATGGAATATGCTGACCTCTAACTAGAAGGCTTATTGTCACTGTCAGAAAAGGAAATTGCAGAAATGCAAAGGGAGAAGGCCAAACTGAGCCCTGTGTTATTAGACTGTAACTGGAAGTATCTGTATGAACTTGTGGTTATTATACAGACAGATGCCTAAAGAGGTGTGTGTCTATGTGTGTACACGTATACACAAACACGGACTTCCTAGCACTGGCCTCTAAGAGGGCCTGGAAGCACCGGCACCCTAGCAGCAATGAACACACCTGGCACCCAGATCTTGGCTTCTAAACACCATTTACTGCTGACTCCAGAGCTCCCCTGCTGTGCCAGAAAGTAAAGAAGTGCTGGGAGGAAGAGCTCCTAGCGGAGGCCACAGGAAGGGGCTGGCACAAGCCAACCTGCCACTGCTTGAGCGCCAAAATAAATAATGAAGGCTGGGCGTGGTGGCGCGCGCTTGTAATCCCAGTACTTTGGGAGGCGGAGACTGGAGGATCCGGGTTCACGGCCAGCCTCAGCTCTCTCTCTCTCTCTCCCTGTCTCTCTCTCTCTCTCTCTCTCTCTCTCTACTTAGTCTCTCTCTCTACTTAGTGAGGCCCTCCACAACTTCGTGAGACCCAGTTTCAAACTAAA
>PVJS01061379.1:0-11008 GCA_004027185.1 Glis glis | reverse complement strand
GTGTGTGTGTGTGTGTGTGTGTGTGGTACTGGGGATGGAACCCAGGGGCATTCTCCCTCAGAGCTACACCCCCAGTCTTATTTTATTCTTTATTTTGAAACAGGGTCTCACTAAGTTGTGGAGGGCCTCATAAACTGCAGAAGCTGGCTGCAAACCTGCGATCCTCCCGTCTCAGCCTCCCAAGTACTGGGATTACAAGCATGCACCACCATGCCCAGCTTCTGCTCTGTACCTTTATCTCACCAAGACTGTGAGCTCAAAGCACTAAGACAAAGATCGATTCAACTTCCTATGCTTAATAACATAGCACAGAGCTTAATATATGATAGATGTTTAATAAATGCTCACTGAATTTTGTATATATGAAGAAACACTGATATGCTCAAATTGATCATTCTTTACCTAACCCTGAGAGCAAGAACCATGTTTTATTTCCCCAAGATTTGATACAAAGAGGTTCAATGCTGTGCGTTGGTTTAAAAAGAAACTTGCTGAAAAATGCCACAGTTGATAAACCCAGTAAACTGTTTGACTTTTAATTCTTTCAGGACTTTGATGCATATATAAATCTATTACATGCTGCGGAATAAAACACTAACAGTAAGTGACTAAAATACACCCTTTGCTCTGAGGAGACCCAGTTTAAGGCTCCTCAATCTTGCCACTCCATAGAAGGAGCAAAGGTGAAGTTTCCCAGGACAGAGACTTGAAAGGGTCTGGCAAGCTGGGTCTGGCAAGCTGCCTCATTGGGTTACCTCAGAAGAACCTGGGACTGTGAAAATAGCCTTGGAGGAATCATGGTCCCCTTACCTCAGGTTATATCTGCCCTGGAGCAGGTGACAAGCATTCATATGTGTGTGTGTGTGTGTGTGTGTGTGTGTGTGTGTGTGTTTGTGTGTTAGTTACTAAGAATTGAGCCCAGGGGCATTCTACCTCCGAGCTACACCCCCAGCCCTACTTTTTGTTTTGAAACAGGGTCTCATTAGGTTGATGAAAGTCTCACTACTTGCTGAGGCTGTCCTCAAACCTGCTATCCTCCTGTCTCAGCCTCCCAAGTACTGGGATTACAATTGTACACCACCAGGTCTGGCTAGCTGACAAGCATTCTGAAAGAGGCTAGGCCATCCAACACAAGAACCCCCAAGCCTCTGGCCCCAGGGCCTGGTTTCAAGGAGCTTCGAGACCGCAGCTTCTGCCTGGAGCTCCCACTTCTGATGCACAGCTTGGGCTTCCAGCACAGTTGCCCCAGTGTGGAGGCTTGCAGGTTGCCCTGGTTTGTTTTTAGGCTTTCTTGGCCCTAGCTGGGCCCTGACGCTCCATCTCTGCTGCCCCAGCGAACTTCACACTGAACAAATTGTCTCCACGCCTTTTGTGCCTGAGAAGACTGATGGCTTCCATGAGGTCTCCTGTTACAGGGCACCCATTGGCTCTCTCATTTTTTCCTTTTCTGTGGTATCCACTGGGCTTTGGGGTTTTGAGACTAGTGGCTTCCCTCTCTCACCAGGGAGAACGTATGATTTAGTTGACACCTCTGGCTTGCAAGGAAGAGTCACCTTGCCTTCCTTCTAAGGGAAAGGCTTAAATCGTCTGAAAAGGAGGAAGAGATTGCTAACTCTAGAACTCAAAATGTTGCCCACTCTGGTCTTTAGGATGAGGAGATAGCCCTCTTTTTCCCCTTCTTTACATCTGGAAAGAAACTATTTTCCCACCGCTTGCTAATTAAGGTAAACATCAGGAGCCTCTTTCTTAAGTTCTTAAGTGACCTTACTTTTGCAGTGACTGTAATAGTGTTACGATGCCACCGTGGGTTCTTGTTCTTGGCTAGTTTAGAAAAAAATAAGCCAGAACTGCTGCAAGTTTAAGCAAGGTTTTATTATTACAGGCAGAGGGGAGGTAGAGTGGGGACAGAGCAATGAAAGCACCATGTCAGAGAGAGGTGATGGAGTATCTCAGAAGTGACACTATTTGTCTTTGAAACTTCAGTCTTAGCTGGGCATGGTGACGCACGCTTGTAATCCTAGTACTTTTAGGAGGCTGAGACAGAAGAATCTCAGTTTTGAGGCCAGCCTCAGCTACTTAGTGAGGCCCTCTGCAACTTAGTGAGACCCTGTTTCAAAATAAAGAATAAAAATAGGGCTGGGGGTGTAGCTCGGAGGTAGAATCCCTCTGGGTTCAATCCCCAGTACTGCAAAAAAAAATTTTTTTTAGTCTTTATATAGGAATCTATTATCTTGTCCCTCCTATACTGCTAGCCAATAGTCTTTCTTTCCTACCAAAAAGTAGGGCTGGCCCGCTCTGTTATCTTTGCTGTGTTAGCTTTTTTGGTAGCCTTCACAAGGACAGACTAGTCTGACATCACTGATCATGGAGCTGCATGGCCTGCATTGTTCTTTGTTCATTTTTACTAACTCTTCAAAAAGAAAGTCTTGATACTGTGTCTTTGTGTAAGTTTTAATACCTTTATCTGTTATGGTAACTCATCTGTTTAACCACCCCTGTAGTTGCCGGTTTGTTTTATAACAAGGGAGTATGGCTTTCTAAAGTAAGAAGGCTTTAACTTTTGGATTATTATTAGTAATCAATACTGGGTTAATGTAGCCTGCTTTTTCATCTTTTAATTTGGTCTGAACTTTGTGAGGGTCTGTGTGATTTCTAAACTTCTAAGTGCAAGTTTCTATAATTTTCAGCATTCAGTGTTCTGCACCTTATCTTAGTTGCTACGACAATATGGCCCCGCTAACAGCCAGCTTTTAGCTGGCAAAGTCAGCCTTGTAGCTTTTGCTGACAGCCCAGAGACAGAGAAAAAGGATTTTATTGTTTTGCCTAAGTATAGCTATGCTTATTAACAATTAATACTACTCTTATTAGCAATCATTTCCGGCTCAGTCTCAATCAATACCAATTCAATCCCCATCAATAGTAATGAAGTATAAATATTTTAGCTATGCATGACTTTAAACAACTTATTTATCTTGTGTGTGTGTGTGTGTGCTCGCGTGTGTGCTCATGCATGTGGTACTGGGGATTGAACCTAGGGCCTCACACATGCTAGGGAAGCCCTCGAAGTCTGAACTACATCCTCAGCCCTTTTTATTTTTTATTTTGAGACATTGTCTTACTAAATTGCTCAGGTTGATCTCCAACTTGTGTCCTCCTGCCTCAGCCCCACTTCTCCCACAGTAGCTGGGTTGACAGGTATGGGCCATCAGCTGGGCAGCAACTTATTTATCTTAAATTGGGCTCCCCCACAGCAAAGACCCTGAGATAGGGATTGGGGTACAGAGAACTTTATTTGAAAAGCATGGTGAGGAAGTAAAACAGGGAAGGGAGGAGAATCAATAAAATGTGTTAACGAGTAGGTTACCACTGAAGGCAAATGGAACTCAATTCTACAGGAAACTCTCTGAGAAACTGTATAGAACAAAACTCAATTATTCCACTGGAGGACAAGAAAATTGGGATAGTTTCTCCACCAATTAATTCCCTTTCTTTAGTAGTTGAGAGTGTTACTCTCTGTTACTTGCCTTGGCAACCTTCCTTTGAGCAGCATACTCCTGCTGCTAGAAAAAACCCTCAGGCAGAAAGACAAATGGTTGAGCTCTGAAGCCATGGCATGGGGTGTGTGGGAATTGTTATTAAAGCTGCAGATGGCCTGAATGGTGGGCCAAGAGAATATGGTCAGGACACTGATGATGTCTGATATAGTCATTAAACCTTAGTTTCTGTCTTTGTACATTAGACATGATAATTACCATCTTGTAGAGTGATGTTAAGTCCCTGGCCCATAAAAAATACTGAAAAAAATTATTTGAATACGTTAATGTAATTAGCATGTGTATAATAGACACTGCTTTTTGAAAAAATTTAGCATACCTTAACATTTTATTGTGTTTCCACTCTTATTTGTGGTACACATTCCTATTTCCTTTTGTCTGCTTCTGTTCACATATATTAGAATGCTTAACTGTCACTTCATCTTTGGAAGATGTTTCTAAGCTGATTTCTTTCTTTTCTTTTTTCTTTTTTTTTTTTTGGTGTGTGTGTGTGAGAGAGAGGGGGGGGAGAGGGAAGGTGGGAGGGGGAGAGATAGATACTGGGGATTGAACCCAGGGGCATTCTACTCCTAATACACCTCCAGTCCTGTTTTATTTTTTATTTAGAAACAGGGTCTTGCTAAGTTGCTGAGAGCCTTGCTAAGTTGTTGAGGATGGTCTTGAAGCTGCAATTCTCCTGTTTCAGCCTCCCAAGTACTGGGATTACAGGTGTGTGCCACCACACCTGGCCTCAGTGAGACCCAGAGAGCAAAGCTCCGAGTCTGAGCTCTGAATGGCATCAACATACAGATTATACAGCCCCAGTGGGACAGGTTTTAGTTGGATCAATAACAGGCCAGGGCACCAATATGGGGGCTCGGGCCACGTTTCACTTCCACTTCCTGAGCTAGAGTTCCTGTATTAGCCTCCACGTGGCTGGGACTGGGTGGTGCATCCTGGGCTCCTGCCTCAACTTAACACCCTACTCTCCCCCCTAGAGTTATTTATGTGTCCCTATCAGACCATAGTGAGACCAAAAGCCATGTAACTATCCTTCAACAAAAATGTATGAAGCACTGTGACAAACTGGATAATATAAAGATTAAAAAGAAAACCCCCACTCTCAGGGTGTTCACAATTAAAGCTGGATATAAATAAAAAAAAAGAATATACATTTTGATACTCTAATAAAGGTCACTTCCAGTTGCTATGGAAGCAAATAGAGATAGACTGACCCTAACTGAGAATCAGAGAAAGCTTCAGGTGGAAATATTATGTAAGCTTAGGGTTGATGAATAAGTAGAATTTAATCTGGAAGAATGTGTGTAGACTGTTAACAGTGGGTATCTGTGGAGAGGGAAGTATTCATGATTGTGGAGTTTGGAGGAAAGAGGTCAAGATGAAGGAACAGTTGACTTTGTATATTTTTCTGTTGTGTGAATGTTTTATAAAGAACATGTTATCACTTGCTTGTGTAATTAAGGAAAAAATAGCGTAAAAGTCTAATATTTGCCAGCCTCTGTGGTAAATGAGGCTACATTGTTGCATTTAATCCTAAGAATCATTATTATACATCTATCAAGAATAGCTAAACATCTGCTTAATTCCCACAACTGGTTAAGTAATGAGCCATAATTTGAACCCAGAATTTTGGGGCTTTAGATCCTATGACTGATATACCTTTAGGGTTTAACAAAACCCAAGGATGTCCTATAAATTTGTGGACTATGAGACTTTATGCTGAATAGGGAAAAAAGGAAGGATGGAAGTAAAGCCGGGGAATGATAATAAACTGGGGGAAAGAGGAGAAGGTCAAGGGTTTGACCATATCGGTGGAATAAAATTATAATGGGGTTAAGGTAGTAAAAAATAAGGATCAGAGAGAACTATATTTTGGTCAAAGAGTAGACTACAGGAGTTAAAATTTCAGAGGAGAAGCAGTTTGGATATGAAGTGGGGTTGGGGGTGAAGGAGGCAATGGAGAGTAAGGGAGAGTGATTGTAGGCAGTATTTATTAGGGGTTTAGAATATAGGTACTATACTGAGTACTTTATATGCATTGTCTTATTTAATCCTCACAATTTTTAGGCAGGTGAGTACTATCATAACTTCTATTTGATAGATGAGGTGATTTAGATTACTTTCCCAAATTAAGTTGATGGAATCAGATTTTCATAAGGCAGATTCCTTTTTTAGTTAATTTCCTTACTACATTGTTTAGAAGATTTTTCAATTATATTTTGACTATTACTTAGTATTTTACAAAATAATATAATAATTAATGATTTAATATTGAATAACAGTGATTTAGAACATATACTTTAGAATATTCTGTTTGTATGTTATAATGCTTTTCAGATCAAACAAAAGGCAATCAGGCAGGCGTGGTGGCACACACTTGTAATCCCAGTACTTGGAAAGCTGAGACAGTAGGATCGCAAGTTTGAGGACAGCCTCAGCAACCTTCTGAGGCCCTCTTCAACTTAGTGAGGCCCTGTTTCAAAATAAAAAATAAAATAGGACTGGGAGTGTAGCTCAGAGGTAGCATGCACCTGGGTTCAATCCCCAGTACCACCAAAAAAAAAAAAAAAATAGAAATCAATATCAGTGCTAAACTGAACTACTTATATTGGGTAGCTAATATTTTCAAATTTAAAGCATGCCACATTTCCAAATTTTAATTTATTAAAGTTAAAACAGCTTAATTTCAACACAAAATATGAACAAAGTCTAGAATATGCAACAACAACTTTTACATAGAATTTTTAAAAAATTTTTTTCAGCTGGGCGTGGTGGCCCGTGCCTGTAATCTCAGTACTAAGTACTTTGGAGGCTGAGACAGGAGGATCGCAGGTTCAAGGACAGCCTCAGTAAGTAGTGAGACTCTTATCAACCTAGTGAGACCCTGTTTACAAATAAGAAATAAAAGGGCCGGGCGTGGTGGCCCATGCTTGTAATCCCAGTACTTTGGGAGGCAGAGACCGGAGGATCCGGGTTCGCCCAGCCTCAGCGCTCTCTCTCTCTCTCTCTCTCCCTGTCTCTCTTTCTCTTTCTACCTAGTGAGGCCCTCCGCAAATTCGTGAGAACCGGATTCAAAATAAAGTATAAAAAAATAGGGCCGGGGGTGGGGCGCGGAGGTAGAACGCCCCTAGGTTCAATCCCCGGTACTGCAAAAAAATAAATAAATTAATTAATTAAAAAAATAAGAAATAAAATCAGGCTGGGGGTGTAGCTTGAAGGTAGAATGCCTCTGGGTTCAATCCCCAGTACCACACACACACACACAAAAATTTCTACTAGGGATTGAACCCAGAGGCATTCTTCCTCTGAGCTATACCCCCAGCCCTTTTTATTTATTCTGAAACAGGATCTCATTAAGTTGCTGACTTTGGCCTTGAACCTTTGATCCTTCTGTCTCAGCCTCCCAAGTACTGGGATTACAGGCATGTGCCACCTTATAGCCAGGCATGGAGGATCGCAGGTTCAAAGACAGCTTCAGCAACATAGCAAAACTCCACAACCTAGTGAGACCCTGTTTCAAAACAAAAAATAAAAAGGTCTAGGGGTATAGCTTGGAGGTAGAATGCCCCTGGGTTCCATCCCTAGTAACACACACACACACACACACACACACACACACACACCATTTCATAAAGCAAACAAAAAGAAAATATTAATTAAATGAAAACATCTATTGCAGAAGATAAACAATATTGTTGGAAGTTTTTATAAGTTTGAAGAAACATATGTTAAAACGAATTTCAAATTAATTTGAAAAAAAAAGCAGTTGAAAAGATTACCAATCTAACATACTTTAATAAATACTGCCAGGGCATGGTGGTGCCTGCCTATAATCCCAGTACTTGGGAGGCTGAGATGGGAGGATCACAGGTTCAAGGCCACTCTCAGCAATATAGCAAGATCCTCAGCAACCTAGTGCGACTCTGTTTCAAAATAAATAAAAAAGGGCTAGGGTGCCCCTCGGGTCAATCCCCAGCACACACCCCCCCATATTAACAGTGGGATCTGACACATGGTGGGTAAACGCATTGAGAAACGCTCATAAGAATAAAAAAGACGTTTATTATACTCACAGGTGTCTGGGGAGAAGCAGAATGATCTAGAAGCCCACTCAGAGAAAGCACCAGAGTCATTCACAAGGCTTCCTGAGAGAACTATGGGCAAGTGGCTTTGCAAGTGGTTTCTGAGACAAGGAATGGGTGGACACAGGGTAAGTAGATCTAGTATTGGCTAGTTTTAAAAAATCCAGCAGGCTCTTGAGACATAGGGGCTGTCCCTGTGCTATGGTTTGGATACAGTTTGTCTCTCAATGGTTCAAATAATGGAAGCTGGATCACCGATGTGATGGTATTGAGAAGGAGTAGAACCTTTAAGATGTGAGGCCTAGTCAGAGATAATTCATGGGGGCAGCACCTTCGGTCTGGATTAATACTCATCTCACAGGAGTGGGTTAGGTCTTGCAGGACAGGATTAGTTACCTCGAGAGCAGGGTATTATAAAGCAAGGGCACCCCATGTGTTTGGCCTTATCTGTACATGCTGCATTCAACTTGCACATGTACCCCCACCACACCATGCCGCCCACCAAGTTATGATGCAGTATAAAATCCTCACCAGATATGACTGCCTGGCTTGGACTTTTCAGACTCTGAAACTATAAACCCAAATCAGTCTCTTTGCCTTATAAAATACTCAGCCTCTGGTATTTTGTTATAGCATCACAAAATGGACTAAGACACCCTGGTTGTCTGGTATCTGACCCTGGTGCAATTAGAGTGGGTGTATGGTGTGAGATCCCAATGAGAGAGATGGTTGAGGATGTGGACTTAATGTGTTGCTCCAGAAAGGGAACTGACTAGTCTCTAGCCAGGGCCTGAAAATAAGGTCAAGACAGCATTTGTTTAAAAAGAAAGACAGAGCTGGGCATGGTGGCGCACACTTGTAATCCCAGTACTTGGGAGACTGAGACCAGAGGATCCGGGTTCGTGGCCAGCCTCAGCTACTTAGTGAGGCCCTCCACAACTTAGTGAGACCCCGTTTCAAAATAAAGAATAAAAAAATAGGGCGGGGGGTGTAGCCCGGAGGTAGAATGTCCCTGGATTCAATTCCCAGTACTGCAAAAAAAAAAAGAAAGAAACTATATTATAGCACTGAATATAAGGAAATATTTTGCCCTTGCATTTATAGTTTCAAGTAAATGGGATTCTATACATTTATTTATTTATTTATTTATTTATTTGTGGTAGTGGGGATTGAACCCAGGAGCATTCTAACACCGAGCTACACCCCCAGCCCTATTTTTATTCTTTATTTTATTTTCTTTTTTTTGCGGTACTGGGGATTGAACCCAGGGGCATTCTACCTCTGAGCTACACCCCCAGCCCTATTTTTTATTCTTTATTTTGAAACAGGGTCTCACTAAGTTGTGGAGGGCCTCAGTAGCTGAGGCTGGCCACAAACCTGTGATCCTCCTATTTCAGCCTCCCTGGGATTACAAGTGTGCACCACCATGCCCAGCTTCTATACAACATTTTAAATGTATTAGTCATATCTATAAGGATGCTTACTCCAAGGTGTGGAAATTTCAGTTTGTTGCAGCACAGATAAGTCTCTTTTTTCCCTTTTGATCTTTTGCCAATTTTTAGGTGGTTAAAATAATTTGTAGTCATATATTTGATCATTTTAGAATGTAAAATGATCTTAAATAATATAATTGCTTACTTCATTTCAGGGTCTCATCAAAATTAGAGAGGAATGGAAAAAAATACAGTACTTATAGTGATAACATTTCACAGTATTGTGGAAATTGGGTTCAGTCAATTCAGCAACAGTTTGCCATGGAAATTGTCCTTCATTAATGTAGACAGTCACAACCTAGGTGGTAATCAGAGTGCCAATCTTAGGTAAAGTGTTAATTTGGGATATGATAGACTTACAAATTTGAAATTGTTAAACAGTAGCAGTCATTCAAGAGATCTTAATGTATAATAGGAATGTGCTGGGTGAGCTCTTGTAGGCTGGCTAAACATTTATCCCATGCTTGAAGTTCTGTTTTCTGCCCAGACTGCAGCTATAATTGCATCTTGGTAGAAACTTGGTATCTTTAGAGTTCCCTTTAAAATTCATAAACATTTGATTATCTCCTTTCTACTTGCTCTTTTCTTATGCATCAATTAAGATCTGACAAAGTCCCAACTCCTCTTTACTTCTTTGGTATAATAAATATTTGTGACGTGCGGCAATGCATAATTTACGTTCCTGGCAAACAATCCTATGTCTGATACTGAAATCATAGGGCTTTGAGATCGCCAGTTAATCCCGTCGTCATGGCTTTGTCTTTATTGGTCTCTTGAGACCTTTTGCTTATTGTAATTCTTGAGCAGTAGCAACATAACTAGAAGGGAATATGTTTCAGAAATAAAATAGCACTAACCTCCAGCTTTTTCTTATATGGTCTATTACACATTATCCACACCTTTATTAATTGGGCTATAAAGCAACCTATAAGAAATAAGAATATAGAGCTGGGCGTGGAGGAACATGCCTGTAATCTCAGTAATTGGGAGGCTGAGACAGGAGGATGGCATTTTAAGACCAACCTCAGCAACTTGAAATGCTCAGCAACCTAGCAAGACTCTATTTCAAAACAACAACAAAAAATGGGGTAGGGGTGTAGCTCAGAGGTAGAATGCCTCTGGATTCCAACCCCAGTACCACATACACAGACACACACACACACACACACACACACACACACAAACTAAAGAAAAGAAAAAAATTAAGGATCTTTGCTCCTTGTTTTATAAATTACAATATTTTTTTTTCGGTACCAGGGATTGAACCCAGGGGCGCTCTACCTCTGCGCTACACCCCCGGCCCTATTTTTTTATACTTTATTTTGAAACCGGGTCTCAAGAAGTTGCAGAGGGCCTCACTAGGTAGAGAGAGAGAGACAGAAAGAGAGAGAGAGAGAGAGTTGAGGCTGGCCGCGAACCTGGATCCTCCGGTCGCTGCCTCCCAAAGTACTGGGATTACAAGCGTGCGCCACCACGCCCGGCAAATTACAATATTTTATTTCATTAAGTTTTTATTATTCACCAGAAACGAATTATTTAAATAATTTGTCTGTTTGAATAAAAAACTATACCTAGCCAGGCATGGTGGCACACACTTGTAATCCCAGTACTTGGGAGGCTGAGACAGGAGGATCGCAGGTTCACAGCCAGCCTCAGCTACTTAGTGAGGCCCTCTGAAAATTAGTGAGACTCTGTTTCAAAATAAAGAATAAAAAATAGGACTGGGAGCCGGGCGTGGTGGCGCATGCTTGTAATCCCAGTACTTGGGAGGCGGAGACTGGAGGATCCGGGTTCGCCGCCAGCCTCAGCTACTTAGTGAGGCCTCCGCAACTTCGTGAGACCCGGTTTCAAAATAAAGTATAAAAAATAGGGCTGGGGG
>PVJS01061378.1:0-11008 GCA_004027185.1 Glis glis | reverse complement strand
CCTCCGCGCTACACCCCCAGCCCTATTTTTTATACTTTATTTTGAAACCGGGTCTCACGAAGTTGCGGAAGCCTCACTAAGTAGAGAGAGAGAGAGAGAGAAACAGGGAGAGACAGAGAGAGAGCTGAGGCTGGCCGCGAACCCGGATCCTCCGGTCTCCGCCTCCCAAAGTACTGGGATTACAAGCGTGCGCCACCATGCCCAGCCATGTACAATGTTTATATGGACATAAGTTTTCATTTCTCTTGGATATAAAGCTAGGAGTAGAATTACTGGGTCATAAGGTAATTCCACGTTTAACCTTCTGAGGAAAAGCTAGATCATTTTCCAGAGCTGCTGCACCACTTTGTATACCCACCAACAATGTGTAAGGGTTCCAGTTTCTTCACATTTATACCAACCCTTGTTGTTGTCTGCCTTTTGATTATAGCCATCCTATTGGGTATGCAGTAGTATTCTATTGAGTTTTGGGTATGCATTTCACAGGATCTTTTAAAACTTTTTCATATCTTAAATTACCTGGGTAAGGTTGGAAGCATTTTACAACATATATTTAAAATCAATATAATTTATAGAAGGCTTATGTGAAGTATATGGAAAACAACAGAAATGAATCAGCTCACAGATTATGAGGGAAAGGTGCCAACAGAAACAAACAGAAGGTCAGAAATAGCATGCCATAAAAATTAAAACTAACATTTGAATAGCAGTTTATAATTACATAGCACTTACATATTTTAACTCATTTATTCTGAATAATTATTATCTTAAGTGCTATCCAAAGACAACTTTAAAAATGTAAAGGAGTTTAGTTTAGATCCTCATTAAGATTAATAAAAATATATGGCATGCCAAGGTGTTAAAATTATTTTTATGTGGGAAAATTTTAGTGAACTAAAAGTACTGACAAGTTGTTTATATCTTCATTTAATAGCAAGAAAATGGCTAATGGGATAGCAGAAGTATTTTAATTGAGATTTAATAAATTTTAAAATACTTGTTATTTTAAAATGCTTCATCAAAATGCCTTATTGACTTACACATAGAGATCCATCTTAAATATAGTCAAATATTAAAAAAGACAAGAGGCTCCAAAACAAAGTACACATTCTATTGATGTTATTTGGGATGTACAACACATAGCTCTCCTTAGAAAGTGCTCTATTTTACTAATATAGAATTTTACTCATTTTTTCCTTTGGTTAAAAAAGCATTACATTGCCATCATAGAAAAATACAGAAAGATGCATAAAGATAGAGAAAGGAAAACCTTCCATCATCACCACTCATAGAAAAATTATTTTGGGGGGAAATATTTTTGCATAGGATGTGTGCATTTTACAAAATTTCTTTATGGTAGATTCCTGGGCAAAGTATTAATTGTCAAAAGTATGATGTTTATCTGCCTTTTACTGTTTTTATGAAATTGTTCCTCCAAATTGTATTCAGCATACTCCCACCCAATTAGTATTTATGCATGTATTCATGTATTTGTTCAACAAAAACTTAATGGGAACTTGCTGTGTCCAGGTGCTGCATGAAGTCTGCGGCTAACTTAACCATGATGGGCAGCACCTTAGAACAGGATGCCTGTCCTATTGCTCTGTTATCAACGTTGCATGTTTTCAGTGTTCTGATTTGATGAGGGAATTTTATTGTTCTTTTAATTGAATTTCTTCCATTACTAATAATATTGAACATTTCCCTATATTCATTGGTCATTTATCTTTATTTGTCCTTTGCCCACTTATCAAAGTGTTAACAAAAATATAGAATCTATCATGGATTTGTATGATGCCCTTGCACCGGAACCTTACAAATCTTATTTGCATGTTAAAATAAAGACATTTGTTAATTTAATAAAAAAAGTCTTATTTGTTACTAAACAAAATACCATATTCATCTTGGTTAGGGTCTTGAGGCATGCTCTAGACCAAGTATGGATTATTCTTTCCCTGCCTTTAGCAGAAGAAATGGGTAATACATGGTAAAGTGATGGCAAGCAAGCTAAGTTATTTGGTTTCTTCTTGGGCTGATCCTGGACATTGGGCAATTTTTAGTATTAGAGTGGTTCTGCCAACTGATTGATCATCTGAAGGATTCATATTGGGAGGCAGAGTGGTAATCAATATTGTAGGCTGAGGTCACTGACAGGGGCCAAAGGCAATAATGTGTGAAATTCAGGATGAATTGCTTTTTGGGTTTTGTCTGGATTTACTAAGACAGAGGAATTGTTTGGGCAAATATTGCCTTTATAGGGTCTCTTTGAAGTGCCCATCTAATGAATCAAGGAAAGGGCAGTTAAATCCCTCTTGGTGAGAACATCAAAAGAGGAATAGGATACAGTTACATGTCAGGAGCCAAGGGCTATCAGTTGACCTTTCTTAAGAGTAGGGAGAAGAATGCAGACGATTGGGTAGTTTTATTATGTAGTGTCCTTTTCCTTTCATCCTTTCACTTTTTTCCTTTTTCCTCCCATTCTTTCTCTAGACCTGTCCTTTCTCAATTATTCAATAGCAGATATTCTCTCTAGAATATCAAAGTGATTTCTTGCCAATGGCAAAGATTCCTCATGTGTCTTCCACGTTGCATGCTCATAATTTACTACATTTTTCTTAAGTGCAAAGAAAACAAGTTAAGTTTGAACTTCATTTTCTTGTATGCCATTATCTCCTTTCTCTACTCAGGAGAGTAAGAGATAGGTTGAAGATTCACCCATCGATTATTTCATCATGTTCTTTATCTTTATGTGTATTCCCCCTTCCTGAAAACTTTTACCAAAGTAGCAACAATTTAGTTGAATTGTCTGATTGAGTTTAATATTGCTTCTGGTTTCCTGTTAAGCTGACAAGGAAGCCAATGAGAAAGAACTGCCAAGAAGTAAGCAGACAAAAAAAAGGGGGGGCTCAGTCAAAGGGTGGCCCAAACATGGCACACATCCACCACTCTCCCTTCCTGGGCCAGGGAAGAAGTTATTAATGTCACAAGACTCTTCCACAGAACATGGCCCCAGGACTCTTGCCAACGTCGTATTGTAGTCACTCACTCCCAGCAACATGGCATACAACCTAAAATTGATGTTCTTGTATTGATAGATCTATAGCACACATCTGGGGCTTCATGAGTTAATTGGCAAGTTAATTTGTGAGTGGCCTACCTGAAATCTTCTAGTGTTTTCCTTTTCTTTCTCTTAAAAGAGGGACTACCATAGTGCCATCTATATGGAAGGACATAGCTTGATACCTTGCATTGCTTTAGCTAATAATGAAGCTCAATAATTATATAGCTTGAGTAATCAGTGTTATGAATAAATACTTGAGGAATAATTGCTGGTAGAGAGGCAGTGATGAGAAGAAACTCTACTGGAAGGATATTCGGGCAGAGGCTTGAATGATGGGAAGAAACCAGCCATGTGGCAAGCTGGGGGGTGGAATTCCCACAGAGGAAGCAGCAAGTGGAAGTGCCAGAGAGGAGAGTGAGGTTGGTGTGGTCACAGGACACCGAGAAGGCCGAGGTGGCAGGAATGAACTGAGTAAGCGGGGAGAAGGTAGGAAGCGCAGGGTGCAGACCAGGTGAGCTTCCTCGAAGCTAGATATTTGCATTATATTTTAACCATGATGGGAAGCCAGTGGAGGATTTTTTTTTTTTTTTTGCGGTACCGGGGATTGAACGCAGGGGCGTTCTACCTCCGCTCTACGCCCCCGGCCCTATTTTTTATACTTTTTATTTTGAAACCTGGTCTTACGAAGTTGCGGAGGGCCTCACTAAGTAGAGAGAGAGAGAGAGAGAGAGAGAGAGAGAAACAGGGAGAGAGAGAGAGAGAGAGAGAGAGAGAGAAAAGAGCTGAGGCTGGCCGCGAACCCGGATCCTCCGGTCTCCGCCTCCCAAAGTACTGGGATTACAAGCGTGCGCCACCACGCCCGGCCCGCCAATGGAGGATTTTGATCTGAGAAATGGCCGGCGGTTTTTTAAAAGATCCTTTGTGTGCTTTGTGGGGAATATTATGAGGTCAGGAGAAGGGCCAAAGTGGGAGAAGAAAGAAGAGTTGGAGATTATTTCAGATGCCCAGACAAGCGCAGATGGTGGTTCAGACTGGGTAGTAACCATGTGTAAAGTGGCCACGTTTTGGTTACTATTTGGTGGCAGAGAAAATAGGTCTTGTTCATAAAATTTAGGTAGGATGTGAGGGAAAAGGAGAACTCAAGGATAAGGCAGGGTTTTAATCTTAAACACTGAGTAAATATTGATGCCATTTACTGAGGTGAGAAAGATTGAGAGAGGAACAAATTTAAGGAGAAAATCAGGTTTGAAGTGAATATTAGCCATATAGTGATTTGTTGGGCCCCTATATAAGCTAGGAAAGTGAGAGGTCATGGCTGGGTATATTATTTGGGGTGTCACAAGAATTTAGATAATATTTAAAATTTTGAGACAGAATGAAATAACAGATGGAATGAGTGAAAATGGAGAGGACGTGAGGCCCAGTACAGATCTTTGGGGTTGTTGAAATGTTTAGAACAATGGTTCTCAATGTCAGACTTTTTTGACCCCCAGGTAACATTTGGCAATGTTTAGAGATATTTGTAGTCATCTCAGTTGGCCAGGGGAAGGGGAAGGGGATGCTGCTGGCCACTAGGTGGTAAAGGCCAGGAGTGCTACTAAACATGCTATATTGCAAAGGACTCCTCCCACAGGAAAAAAAATTATGGGGCCCAAAATGTCAATAACACTGAGGTTAAGAACCTTGATTTAGAAATAGAGAGAAGGAGGAGCCAGAAAAGTGACTGAGAAAGAGTGAGTGGTGAACTAAGAAGAAAACTGGTAAAGTGTTGAATAAGTGTTTTCTAGAAAGGAATTTCAAGGAAAAGTGTATGGATAATTCTACTGGATGCTACTGAGAAGTTCCGTCAGATGAGAAATGAGCACTGGATTTGGTAAGAGTGGGGACTTTAGGATACATCAATATGACTCAAATTTCCTTTGGGAGTTAATAAATTTAAGTAGGAGATTTATACATTTTTGTAGACTTATATGTACTTCAAAGAAAGCTGGCTTTTTTAAAAAACGACAGAGGCAATACCAAATGAAATCCTCTATAGAGTTCAGCGCTGTCTGAGGTTTCAGGCATTCATGGGGGGAGGGGGTTGGAACATATCCCTTGTGAATAAGGAGGGGGGAACTACTGTATTCTCATTGTGTAGCCTTTCTGTGTTTGTGAAGCAGTGACTCTGGTTATCTTAATCAAAAATTTATTCTACCTTTCTGTGGTTGTGAAGCAGGAAGAATTGAATAACTGAGCCCTGGGCCAAGTGGCAACCAGAAAGCTCCAAGGCCATAGGTAAAGGTTTATGGATATTTTCAACCGATTACAAAACTTAGCTATGGTGACTCTCAGTTTCTTGTACCCAATTTGTTGGAGAAAAAAAAAATCTGTTAGCCTTACCTGCGATCATGTAGCCATTTTTTTTTTATCAGAGAGCTCTGGAAAGTCCAACTGATGGCAGACATCGCTGCTCAGAGCCTTCTCATATACACTATGAGTAGCTCTCAGAGAAGAGGGAATGGTTATGGCACAGGTAACCATTCTAAGAGATACCTCTGGTAATCACTCTTTGATCCTATACATGGGAGCAGGTCCTAAATAGCACTTTCCAGCTCCTCCATGCATAACCACAGACATCCTCCCCAGTGGGAGATGGCGCAAGTCATGCATCTACTAGATCCACAGTATGCATGCCAGGGCATCCCGTTCCCTGAATCCAGACTCTGAGTAGTGCTCATTTCTTTTCTTGTTCTAGTGGCCCATTATAATATTTTGCAACTTATTGATCAAATAGATACTTTAATTAAAATTAATATATCCTGGTAGTTAGACCAAAAAGGGGGTCAGGAAAGTAATATTTATCAAAAGAGAAAACAGAAGCAATTATTCAATCTGTAAATATGCCAACAGTACGTAAGAAAATAGAGGTGTAGTTCAGATTCTTTGTCTTCCATCTAATGGCAAGGCTATTTTGTGCACGGAGTCTTTCCCCCAGTCATTACCCATTTCAATAAGTCTTTGCCTTTAGCCAGCAGCATTTTAGCTGATCTGGGTTTCTTTGTAGGAGACTGGTATTTCTCCCTGATGAGTCTGAGTCTGAGCCTTTGGCAGTCCAACCTAGATAACATTAGAAAAGTCTTCTGCTAATTTGTCCTCCAGATTTCTCTCCTGCCCCACCAAGTCCCCAACAGCTCTATTTCCCTTTCATAAGGTAAATCATGCTATCTGTTTTTTGCCTGTTCTTTTCCTGGTAGAAGGAACTCAAAATGGCCCAGAGAAAATCTTTGTTTCTAATTTTGAAAGATGACTTTTGCTCCCCAGCCCTGAGTAGTGGGAACATACTTCCATTTAGTAATGAAATATGCAGGGCACCCAGAATATCAGCCTAGAATCACTAGAGCCAGAATAAAACTGTTTAATATTAACCCTTCCACTTCCAATCCCATATCCAAGCAGCCAGAGAGACAGCATCGTGCATGGGTCATGAGGTCAGAGCATGTCCTTAATGTTGCAAGACAGCTCCCAGCTCACAAAGTGCTGCATCCCACCGTGTCTGCACCACCTCTCAGCGAACCCTGGAAGAGAGACTATCTTCTGCTTACCACAGAACCTACAAATGAGATTTCAACATTCTCATGGCTTTTAAAAAAATGGTACAAATATTAAGACTCAAATTACTGTTGCTTTAAAAATAGAGATGATTTTGTAAAAAAAAATTCTGCAAAGAAAATAGTGTCAAATCCCTTCAGCAAAGTAACATCTTCATTAATTTGCATGCAATTATCCAATTTTTTTCTTTACTATTTTCTCTTCTTTAGTTAATTCACAGTCCTTGCATCTACAGCAGATTATGGAACTGTTTTAGAATTAAGCTAGCTGGAAGCCATGGCTGCAGAAATAGATGCAAACTAGCAGTTTCCCTGGTAATGGAGTTTTCATTTCCTGTAGGTGACTCGGTTCTCAGTGGCTGCAGCCGTCTTGGGTGTACTAAGTCCACTGATATGTCATTTCCCCTCACATCAGCTGAGGATGGCTGTGGCTTTCCCAAGGAATTTTCTATTTTTTTTTTTTTTTTTGCGGTACCGGGGATAGAACCCAGGAGCGTTCTACCTCCGAGCTACACCTCCAGCCCTATTTTTTATCCTTTATTTTGAAACCGGGTCTCACAAAGTTGCAGAAGGCCTCACTAAGTAGCTGAGGCTGTCCGCGAACCCAGATCCTCCGGTCTCTGCCTTCCAAGTACTGCGATTACAAGCATGTGCCACCACGCCTGGCTCCAAGGAATTTTCTGCCTTCCTGTTATTGATATATATGATTGCCATTTCAAATAAAGGAAGAAAAGATAAATTATTTGGTGCTTTCATTCATTAGCAATGAGTCACTATTGCAAACTGTACTCTTATTTTAAATTATAAATTGTGAAAATTTGGCAAGAAAGTCCATTTCTATGGATATAAATAAAATAATTTTAGCCCACAGTGAAAACCTGACTCCTGAAATAATTGTCAATAAAATACAATTCAGTCTATTCCTCTTTGCAGTTCTGAAGCCATTATTGACAATCTTGTGCTTATTTATCATTTCTTAGCAACATTAGGCTCAAAGGTTCCTAGTCTAATATCTTGTGAAATGGGTCCAGGGAATTTTATCTTGAACTGGAGTATATTGATAAGTCCTTCTTGGCTGAAAAATATATGATGAATTCAATTCTATTCTTAGTATAGATTTAGCTCACTTTATGGATCAGTTACCTTCCTGAGAAATTTGCTTATGAAACTAATTTTCTTTTAGTAAATTGATTTTTCTACTGACATGTATATTAAATTGGAGTTGTGTTCTGGTAGGATAATAGCCCCAAGACATAGCAAAATCACATTGGAGATTATAACAATTCCATGGCGGGGGCTGGGAGGGGGGGAATGGCAATTTCAGGTAGAGATAAGATGCCAAAAACAAGTTACTAGATTGAAGATAGTTAGGGCTAACTTTATGTTTGACCAAATGGATTCAAGGTATAAGGGAGAAAATGATAGCTGAATAAAACATTCTGAAAAGACCTTGACTCCTCTAATATTCTTCTTCATGAAAACATAAAACTCATTTTGCTACCTTAGTGCCTCCCACTCCGGCATATTATACTTTGAAGGGAGGATAAGAAACAACAGAAATATTTCAAAGTGAGTAAAATAAAATTTTAGCTTATATTTGTTAAACCATTGATTTGAACTTGAATGTGAACTTTCAGGAGAAATGCAGTTCTGTTCCATTCTACCTTTTTGGCTTCCATGGTGTCTAGGTCAGCACTGACCCCAGAGTAATAATTCTAGCAGCAAAAAATGGATGTAGTGCACTACTCTGAGTGCATTGCATACCATACTATCTAGACTACTGTAGCTTTATAGTAATCAAGGAAAAAGAACATAGTTCTTATTTGTATCTCTTCTAGTTCCTTAGACTTTCTTTTTTTTTTTTTGCGGTACCAGGGATTGAACCCAGGGGCGTTCTACCTCCGCGCTATGCCCCCAGCCCTATTTTTTATACTTTATTTTGAAACCGGGTCTCACAAAGTTGCGGAGGACCTCACTAAGTAGAGAGAGAGAGGGGGAGAGAGAGGGAGAGAGAGGGAGAGAGCTGAGGCTGGCCGTCAACCCGGATCCTCCGGTCTCCGCCTCCCAAAGTACTGGGATTACAAGCGTGC
This sequence comes from Glis glis, assembly GCA_004027185.1. Taxonomy (NCBI): domain Eukaryota; kingdom Metazoa; phylum Chordata; class Mammalia; order Rodentia; family Gliridae; genus Glis; species Glis glis. The sequence continues at coordinate 2,267 of PVJS01061378.1, read as the reverse complement.
GCCACAGTAACTCCAGGAGGTGGGAACCATTATTTCCCCTTTTTACAGAGGAGACTGAGATATGAGATGTTAAGGTCAATTGCACACAAGGTCCCTTAGCTAGTAAGAGGATGGAGCTGAGTTTAATACTCAGAGTACTCCCTGGTCCATACTAAGCTTAAGAATAGGTGCTCATTAGAACTGATTTTAAAAAATGTAGAGCTGATCGCATGAAAAACCTGAATGTTCCTACATAAGCTGTTCATGTAATGTACATCTAATTAATTCAGTAACTATTATTGTACACCTGCTAAAAGCAGTCACTGTGTAAGATGCTGGAGAACAAGACGAGTAAATTTCTACCTTCCCTCAAAACTTTTCCCTGGACCTCAGAGACAAATAACAAGTAAATAAATACATTCCATGGAGGAAAAATTAGATGGCTATGAAAATAAACACTTGAGTAATCTATTATTAGCAAAGAAATAAGAGGAGGTCTCATTCGTTCCCTGGCTAAAAGTTTGGTAAAAGTAAATTTCTTCATACTGAATACTCACGTGAGAAAGTTTTATTATAAATTTCCATCTAGTAGAAATGAAATAAAACTGAACTCAGACAATGTTTCCACTTTCTGCCTCCAGCTCTGGGAGATTCATGGAAGGAGCAAAAAGGAGGGAGGTTCTACTTGGCTTGAGCTCGCTCAGGGCTCATGTCTGATGAGGCACACTCCCTGGGCTTGTCCTACAATCGTGGTCTCAGTAATACCCAATAGCATTTCAATTCTTTTTTTTTAACTTTTTATGTTCATTTATTGGTGCATTGTAATTATACATTTTGATATATGTCAGGGTATGAACATCATACATGCACAATGAGCATTTCATTTCTATGGTGGAATATTTCTTCTGTCAGAAAGAAAAGACAACAGAAAGAAGGAGGAAGAGAGAAAAGAAAGAAGGAATTTCATAATTTAGGGGTGACTTAAAACTTAACTCACCTCCCTCCTGAAGGCACTAGGTTCGATTTACTTAAATTTTAGTTTTTGAGAATAACCCAGCTATAGAGTTTGAAAGAGGGGTTCCATCTTCCTGCCCCCTAAAGTTTTACTCCTCTAATTGTGCACCCCACCCTAGCACATCTTCACTTCTAAAGATAGCCTTCTTTCATTGGAAAAAAAAAGTTATTGTTGTACTGGGGATTGAACCCAGGGGCACTTTACAACTGGCCTACATCCCTAGCCCTTTTTAGTTTATTTTGAGATAGAGTCTTGCTAAGTTGCCCGAGTTGGCTTTGAACTTATGATCATCCTATCTCAGCCTTCCAACCACCTGGGATTTATAGGCAAGCGCCATCATATCTGGCTCCCGGTGGAAATTCAGGAGGAAATCATATCTCTGTATAGGAGTATAAATGCTTCTGAAACTCGTTCTTGGTGGCTTATGAAGACACATGCAGTGGGAAGAGTGTCTCAAGTCTCACAGCTTCTTGGTAAAGCACACACACATCAAGTAAATCAGCACATGACAGAGCGCAACATGATAAGAGCTGTCATCTATGTCTGGAGTACCACAAAGTGAAAGAGAAGTGGAGATTAGTAGTCTGGAAATACGTGCATAAACTTGGTAGAGGAATTGAGATTTAAGGAGGGCCCTGAAGGATAGATAACAGTTCGTCTTTCAGATATGATGGATAGTCAGTCTAGACAAAGTAGATGGACAAGAAAGTGTAGTATGGGGAATGGAAAGCATCCCAGCGTGACTCTGTGCATACATATGTGGGGTTAGAGCATTTGAAAAGTATGTTAAGACCCAGCATAAAAGGTCTTCCTCTGCAACCAAGGAATTTGGATTCTATTCTGTGTGCAATAAGAAGATATTGAAGGTCTGTAAGAAGGGAAATGTCATGATCATAGGACTGGGGGGATAGGACTTCAAAACAATATATGAAGTCTCTTATCTCTCGTTAGGTCTCATTTTACTAAAGAATAGCAGGTAAAGATAGTTGTGTTTAAAAATCATTTATTTTGTGCTTCAGGCATGGATATGAAGTATAGGGTAGGCATTGCTATGAAGTATTACTGAATTATATAGATAAGTATACTTGTAGTTTTTAAATTAGGATACACTTACTGACTTTAACAAACTGGCAGCCTTATGCCCAGTATTGAATTTGTACATCTTGAAAAAATACATCACTGATTCAGTGGTTTGGACTGACCTGCCAGACTCCAGACTCGGCTTACTATGCAACATTAACTTACTAGATCTTTTTTTTTTTTTTTTTTTTTT
>PVJS01061377.1:0-11009 GCA_004027185.1 Glis glis | reverse complement strand
GGCCGGCCTCAGCTCTTGCTCTCTCTCTCCCTGTCTCTCTCTCTCCTTAGTGAGGCCCTCCGCAACTTCGTGAGACCCGGTTTCAAAATAAAGCATAAAAAATAGGGCCGGGGGCGTAGCGCGGAGGTAGAACGTCCCTGCGTTCAATCCCCGGTACCGCAAAAAAAAAAAAAAAAAAAAAGAAATCAACTATGAGCAAGAAAAAAATTTTTCTTCCAAAGTATGTTGGATAATGGGCAACACTAAAAAAATGTCTTTGATATTTCAGGTTCTGTAATGATTGACAGCCAGTGAGGCCTTCTGCCAGCTTTCTAACACTAATATAAAAGCTGTTATCAAAATGTATGAAGATGCTTCTAAAAATCAAGTTCTATTTAATAGTTTGACTTAGTGATCAGATCATCTTTTTTTCAAATTTAACTTTGTCTCTACGCACTCTCCTTAATGCGGGTTTGGGCTTCCAAGTCACCCTAAATAGAGCTGGATGGGGGCACATCTCTGCATTTGATTGGTTGGTTTTAAAAAGATTACTCCTTTGAAAATGCACTGTCCCACATCACCTTGGTAGCAGTGTGGTCTCAACTGTGGTGAAAGGTCTAAGTTGAAGATGAGCATTTACCATGAAAGAGAACATAAACTTCAGGACTCCTTGTGTTACAGAGACTCTACACACCACATTGACACAATGTGTTTGTGATGAAGAGCTCTGTTGTACAACTTTAAATGCCATATCCAGAAATAACAACTGACTTAATGGCAAAGAGGTAATTTGGGGTCCCTCATATCTTAAAAAGAAGCCAATACAAATAAAAATTTCCAACTACACAAATAGCCTTCATCAAGATTAACAAAATCTAAGGATGAAATATGTCAGCTAAACCAAGTTTAAAAAATTAGTTTATACCCAGATGAAATAAAACAATAACTTTTTATTTTGCATTTCCCAGCTATTCAAAGAGTAAGCATTCAATTTTTAAATTGCATATACTTTATCTGAAAGAATTTACCGAGTAAAATGCTTAGTTGTAGGTCTTTACAGTTTTGTAATCCATCAGGTTGCAATATTAGTTATTACAGTTTCATCCCCGTGAAAGCATTCTGTACATGTGTTTTATTTGTATTCTGTAGTTTATTTCCTCCTAAACTTTTTATGCTTAAGAATGAAACTGTTACCAGTGTTATGTAACAGTATTTAAAATTTGCAACATACATATAGGTTTATCTCTCCCTTGAACCCACGTTCCTAAAAAATAAACACAATGTACCTAAAAAGTACCTGGGGGTGAGTGCAGACCTGTAGAAAGACACTAAAATACAATTGTGTGGCAAAAGAAGGTAAAGATGTATCTGTCCTTGTTGACAGCAATCCCCGTGATTTATTAACAGCCACAGGCAGCCAACTTACTCGACAAGGTTCTAGAGCTGGCCATAAAAAGTTGGTACCCCAGAGGAAATTTGGGCTTTAAGATTTCTGAAGATGTGATTAAAGAAACAAAGACAAGCAAACCGAAAAACCTGGAGAAAGTGCTCCAGTTAGAGCTTCCTTGGCAACTCAGATGGAACCAAATGACTCAGGTGGACGATTAGAATAAACTGCGCCGTTCTCTTTCACTATGTCTACAAAGCCCATAAATTATGTTTGGCCCAGAAAACCAGGAGTTATTAGCACCTTCTTTTTCTCCTTTTTAATATTCTATACAGTCAGCAACAGTCCTTAATCCATGGTCTTCATTCATTTATTGCCTAAACAAGATCCTGGGTGCCTCTTGGTTGATCACTCCTTTTAAGCTGGCTTTATAGGACAGCAACATAAATGACCCTCCGTGGAGAGAGTCGAGACAGCGCGTAAGTCATCCAAAGGTGAAGCATCTTGCTCTTATTTACTTATTTATTCGAGAGGCGGCCATGGCGGCGGCCGGGCTAAGACGAGGCCGGAGGGAAGGAGCGCGCGGGCTGCGAGCCGCAGCTGCGGGGTGGGAGGTCTTGGCGGAGGTGGGGGGCAACTACGCTCCCCCAGCTAGACCCGCCGGACCCAGACCCTGCCGAGCCCCTCCCCCGGTGCACCCCCGCCCCCTGCCCGCTTCCAGGCCTTGCACCGGCCGCGATCCCGACCTCACCGCCCGCCTCCTCCCGGGCCCCGCGCGCGGCCCACGCCGCCAGGCCGGGGACCCTGCCCCGACCCCCGGCCGCCCCTCCCCTCGGTAACGCACCTGCGGCCCCGCCCCCGGCCAGGCGCTGAGGCGGCGGCGGCGGGGTGGCGAGGCCGGGCGGCTCGGGCCTGGAGGTACAGCCACCTTCCCTTCCCCCGCCATTCCGCCCACCCCCTCGCTCCGCCACGGAGCAGCCGCCGCACTCCTCAGCCGCCCCGAAATCTAAAGGGGTCCGTCTCCAGCACCACAACCAAATGGCTGAGCCTCCCTGGCCGGCTGCGCAGCCCGCCCATTGGACCCTTCCCCCCCCGCCGCCATCACCATTGGTTGTTGCCCGGAGACCCTCAGCGGCGATTGGCTCAAGCTGCTGCCGCTCGTCCACGGGGCCGACAAGCCCGCCTCCACGGTGATCAGGTTAGTGTGCGCCGCGGGTGCTGGGGGCTCGAGAACCGAGCGGAGCTGGTTGAGCCTTCAAAGTCCTAAAACGCGCGGCCGTGGGTTCGGGGTTTATTGATTGAATTCCGCCGGCGCGGGAGCCTCTGCAGAGAGAGAGCGCGAGAGATGGACATGGACAAACGGATTCATTTAGAGCTGCGGAACAGGACGCCCTCTGATGTGAGCATTTGCCAAAAATATCTCTGTCGGTCCATTCTCCTACTTTGTGTGTATGTGCATGTGTGTGTGTGTGTGTGTGTGTGCGCGCGCGCGCGCGTTGGGGGGAAGGCACTTTTTTTAGGGGGGCGCCCGGGAGGTGTGGGCTTGGGGGTCCGACTGCAAATGAATTGCAAGGTTGGGGGGTTGCCATGCCATCCGAGCATGTTCCGGCTGCCGCCGCCGCCGCTGCCCTTGGTGTGTGACTACCTGTGCGTGTGCTCCCGCGTGTGCGAGTGTGGGTGCGAGAGGGTGCGTGCGAGTGTGCACCCATCGGGGGCCGGCGGGCGCACGCGTTTGGGTCGGAGAGAAAGGGCCGAAATAGCCCCCGGAGCTCGCAGCTCCCGAGACTCCGTCTAGGGGAGAGATTAACGAGGGAGGAGGAGAAGAGGGGCTGCCTCCCGGATTTAACAACAAAAAAAGGGGGGGCTGCATTTTATAAATGTATCCCCCTTCCGCCCCCTCCCGCGCCGGCCCCCTCCCTTTCGCTCGCTCGCGCACACACAATAAGTTTTGGGCTTCGCGAGTCCGGTTTAGTTTCTGATAAATGTGGGCCGAGGCCCCCGGGGAGTGCGCGTGGGGAGGGGGCTGCAGTGGAGTTGGGCATGGCTCGAGTTTAAAGTGCGTCTTCATTTCTTTGCAGTGATGAGGCGAGAGACGGGGGAGCCATATTTGTAACTTTGTAGTGTTCGTGAACGCGCCCTTTCTCTCCCTCCCTCCCTTTCTCTGCCTTCCTTCCTTTCCTTCTCTTTCTCCCTCACTCTTTCCACCCCACCTTTGGGCCAGATGCTGAGGTTTCTTCCTTTCCTGCCGAAGGGAGGATAAATTGGAAGGAGGGGGAGGGATTTTCAAACATGCAAAGGCACCGATAATCCCCGCGCCTCCCCACCTCGAGCGGTCGCTGGTGCAAGTTGCCCAAAGGCTACGTCCCGGTCCCCCTCGCCCGAGCCCCCTCCTAAGATGCCAGTCTTTGGGCCCTGGTGCTCCTCCGCACCAGCCCCCGGCCCGTCCTTCTCCAGGATGGGCTCCCCGGCAGCCATTCGGCGCCTGCTTAATAAATGGGCACGGGAAACTTTGTCAGGACGCGAGCTGCCCAGAGCCGGTGCCCGGGGTGGGTACTGGCTGGGTCCACGTTTATGCGGGCATGGCAGACGCGCAGCTCCGCGATGGGAGTTTGCCCTCCCGACGCCGTTATTGATTGGGCAGCTGCGGGAGTACCGCCGGAGGAAACTTACACGGGTGGGAACTAGGAGGCTGGGGCGAAAGCCCACCCCCAAGGAGAAAGGAGGTGAGGGTGGGTGACTCGAACGCTCGTTTTTATTTCTGCCTTCCTCTCGCTTTCAAATACTAGTGTTTTCTGCGAGTTGGGGTTCAGCGGAGCAGACCCTGGGTTTGGGGCGGAGACGCTGGCAGACTCCCCTCCCGGCCCCTCGAGGGGACCAGGGGCGCGCGGGCGGGAAAGACCCCGGGTCCAGCCTCGGTGGCTGGGATTCCGCGGAGTTCGGAGTTTGGGCGGCACTGGGCGCTGACTTGTCGCCCTGCAGCCTCTGGGACCCGAATCCCTGGCGAAGGCAGGCCTCGCTTCCTCTTTCCCTAGTTCCTCCCCCAAACCTGAGTTAGACTTTTGAAAACAAGATCCTTTTTGTCTCCCCCCCTCCATCCTAACGCAGCCGTGGACTGTAGACGTGCGAGTGCCTGGTGGCGCGCAGGGCGGGGAGGGAGGGCGCCGCGGGAGCGGGCCGGAGTTTCCGCGAACGAGCTGCCGGCGGCTCGCCTTTCTCCGCCGGGATGGAGCCCGCCGCGGACCCGGAGCCTTTGGGGGGCTGGGTGTGGTGGTGGGGGAGGGGGCCGGCCGCGGTCTTCCCGCGTACTTTCCGGAAGCCCCCTGCGCCGAGGGGGAAGGGCGCCAAGTGGGGGGCCCGGGTCGCGGCCGGCGGGCGCGGAGGCGCGGTGGCCGGCCAAGCCCGATCCACACCGCCGGCCAACTGGGAGCGAGATCGAAAGCGGGTCGAACCGGCTCTTTAAACTTCCCCGAGTGTGTGCGGGGGGAGGGGAGCGCGCCGCGCCGAGCTGGGAGCGATTTCTCACGCTTCGCCCCCTCGCTCCGAGCCGCCGGCCCACTCGCTGCCCCGGCCTGGAGGCGGGGTGGGGCGCGGGCGGCGGAGGAGGGGGCACTTTCTGCACGCGGGGGAGGGGGCGAGAGCTCGCGAAAGAGGGACAAAAGGGGTGGGGGAGGAGGAACTGTTTTGTTTTTTTTTAAATAAACGTTCTGAAAGACAAACAGCTCCCGGAGAGCGCCCCCTGCGCCCCTGCCCGCCGCGCTGCCCCCGGGGCCCCCACGCACCCACCTTCGGCGCCTCTCCCAACTCGGATCCGGGGGCTGGTGGCCACGCCGCGACGCCGAACTAGGACGAGCAGCCATGTTTCCCGGGTCTCCCGCCGCCCCGCCCTCCCCCATGGCGCGGCGGGCGCGCGGCGGGCGCGGGGCCGGGAATGCGGCGCGGCTGGGCTCGGCTCGGCTCGGCGGCGGGCGCGGGGCGCGGAGCAGCGGGCGGGCGGCGGGGAGGGCGCCGGGCCGGCCCCGGAGCGCCCGGCGTCTTGTTTACGATCGGTATTTTCACTCTGGGCCCGCCCGGGGCCGAGCCCGAGGGCGCCGAGGCGTTATGGGGGGCGGGGGCAGCCGCCAGGGCCCTGCGCGCCGGTGGCACGACTGCCGGGCGCCGGGCTGCCATTTTGTCACCGTGGCTGTTGTCGCGGTGGGGGGGCGGGGAGCGGAGTCTTGCGCCATCGCCCCGACGGCCTCGGGTGCGGGGGCGCACGGGGAGCTGGCTCCAGGGACCCCCGGTTGTGCTCTGCGCCCCATGGGGGCTCCACCCTGCGCCCTCGGCCCGAGGCTCTGCTTTGCAGCCCCCGTCCTCCGCCCCTCCTCTCCGGTGTTCTCCGATCCTCCTGCAGGCGTTCTAGACGTAGTTAACGTGGCCTTGAGGACGCGCCGACCGCCCCGGTGTTTGCCTCTTCGGCGGAAGTGATGGGGTGAGGGGGAAATTAAACTGGAGGTTTCTTTTGGCGGGCGGGAGGGGTTCGCGCGCACGACGCTAGTGGCCCTGACCGAAGCCAAGGACAGCAGCCTCTTACCCGGAAGGGACGAGTTGTCGGGGATGCGCTGGGGAAACGCCCTCCCGGGCTGGGCTCTCCTCTCCGGGAAGGTAGGTCGAGCTCCGGGCTTCAGGGTGGTGTTGCGGCACCCCGCAGGCTGGGGGAGTCCCATCGATCGCTCTTTTCCTTCCCCTCCTTTCATTTTTTTGGCCGGGGGAAGGCAGTTACACTAGTAAAAGTGACCCTAAATCTAAAGAGAAAGAATAAGGTTTGCTTTTGAAAGACACACACGGCCTTTCTTTGGCTGTTGACTTAAGACCGTCCGTGTCTTCCCATGCTGGCCCCTCTCTAGGACTTTTAAAAGTGACGCAGATGCTGGATCTGTACTTAAACGGTTGAACTCTGGTGTCTGCTTAGAGACTAACTTTCATGGCAGTGTCCCGCAAAGCTGGCCTGGAAGCCAGCTTTTACTTTGACCTTTGGAATACACCACATGACGTTTTCCAGGCCGACATACTGCCTAATTGGGTCCACGTAGCCTGATACTAACTCCAGTTTATGCAAGCCAACCAGGGATTCACAGGCAGAGAGTTTGAGTGAAATTGCCTCTTAGCCATGATCAGTTGAGTTTTGTTACCGAGTGCTGCTGCTGCTGCTAGTTTAATTTGGAGGCTCTATGGTGAAGCTGGACTCTGGAGCCACACAAACCTGGGTTTGAATCCTGCCACAAAGAGGTGGAAGACTGCCCCTTGTGACCTGGGGTAGGTTCACCTTAACCTACCTCTTTGAAGCTTGGTTTCCTGTAAAATGGGAACAATCATCCTATTTAATCAGTAAGTGGCAAAACTGGTTTGATCTGGGCCTCAGTAGAGGCTCAGTATATGAAAGCCTATGTCTCAGAAAGATATTGAGGAGCGCTGAGGCATAACTTAACAGCTAATGCTTACATAGACTCCATGCTGTGTCTGGCACGTTGCTGAGTGGATTACATGTATCAATTAATTTATCCCTACAACAGCACTATGAGGTGTAGGTGCTATTGTTATCCTTATATTATGCATAAAGAAATTGAGGCAGAGAGGGGTTATCCCATGATTCGTAAGTAGCAGAACCAGGATTCAAACTCAGACAGCTAGTCTGTGTTACCAGCCTCTGCCCTCTGCTTTCCTTGAAGAACCCCTTTTTGTAAGGCACTGTGGGGAAGAGCTGTTTCTTTGGCTTTGGAACGGGCCACATTATGAAGACAGTGAGTTTCCTGTTATTGAAGGCATTCAAATGAAGACCAGGTAGCCTTCTGGTTGAAGATTCTGGGGAACGGACCGGGGTTGCGAGGTGGTCTACAGGCTCTGTGCACCGAGACTTTTAAGGGGAAGCCATATGCTGAGTTTGGTTTATCACATCGCATCTGGTTAGGCTGAAATGAATCTCTCATTTTAGGTTTGGGGGGCACATGGTTAACAAGAAGACAGGAGTCACTCTTACGAGAGGCTTATGTGGGATCATGCATATAATGCATCTTCTGTTTTTATTAGTCTCCATCTGCAGCCAAAATACTGAACAGAATAGGTATGTCCTTAGTATCTGGGACAGTATACTAATAATGCCCCGTGGATCATCTCACTTAATCCTCCCAGCAACTCCTTAAGGGGTAGGCCAAGCAGTGTGACATCATCCCTGCGTCAGGCCGGAATCATCTGGGGTTTGGAGGTTGAACCCTGGCAGGCAATAGAGCTTGGTTTTTCCTCTGTAAAACCAGAGGCCCCTTAAGTGGACAGTAGAGACCTTGAGGGTTGTATAATCCACTGGGACTCAAACATGGCCTGTTACCTGAATCACTTGGGGAGCTTGGCAAATACAGATTCCCGAGCTCCACCCCTGCACATAGGTTTACCAGACAACTACCAAACTACAGCTGTTTTTGCACCACCCGTGAATTAAGAATACTTCCTACATGTAAACACTGATCAGTTTTATGATACGGAGCACTCAGTTTGAATCCCAGTTAAACAAAATGTCCCCCTAAAAATCCTATTTGTCTTATTAGCAGGACCTATATTACAAAAAAGCAATTGTACTCATTATATTTTGAATTTTACCAATAAAGGAATTGTGGAAGTTTGTTTCACTCTTGTTATAAAAGTGCCTGTGTGTAGTGTTCTCAATTTTGCCACTTAATAAAAGTTTACTATCTAGTCCTTTACAAGAAAAATTTGCTAATCTTTGGTTTAGTAGATTGGGGTGGGGTGGGTGTGTGTGTGTTGTACTGGGGATTGAAACCAGGGGCATTCTACCTCTGAGCTACACCCCCAGCCCCCCCCTTTTTTTTAGTTGCTGAGACTGGTCTTGAACCTGTGATCCTCCTGTCTCAGCCTCCCAAGTACTGGGATTACAGGTGTGGGCCACCACACTCAGCTTGTTTCTTTAAGCATGTGTGAAGCCACACAATTGGGTGGTGCATGTCTTTTCAAGACTTTTTTTGTGTGTGTGTGTGCCCTTTAGTTACAGCCTAGTAGAAATCACCCTCAATCCAAAAAAAAAAAAAAACCTCCATATGAAGAGAAGTTGTCCTTGTTATTTGTTCAGAATTGAGCTTCCCTCTGTCTTCTCAGAGAGAGGAAGGGACTTTGAACTGCAAAGCTGTGAGGTTTGGGGCCTACTGTGGCTGACATCAGAGTACGCAGTGGCTGACATCAGACTCTGGACACACCACTGGAAACCACGGGTCATATTGGAATCTTTAAGTCTGCCGCTCTTCCACCACGCGTAACGGACCAGCAGCAAGGTGGCTTTGAATTTCAAAGCCCTTATTTTTTCCCCTCCAGCCTCTGTGCCTGAGCTACTGAGCAGAAGGTATGGATACAAGATCGGCCAGGTTAAGGCGGGGAGGAGATAAATTCAAGGGGACAAATCCTAGAACCCATAAGGGCAGCTTATACTTGAAGGTTGGTAAACCATCTTTGCTGCTGCCGTGCCACCAACCTCTCAAGGTGACAGTCTGGATTTACACAGTCAGTCATCCTTTGCAGTACATGGGAAGGGCACCCGATTGAGCGCTCAGGGCACGACATCCCAAAGCTTCAGTCCGACTGTTTCGCCATGCTGAAATAACCTTGGGCTCTTGATCCTTTGTGGAGATTGTGTAGGACACCCTGAGACATCTCATCACCCTGTCCTCTGCCTTGGTGAGGTCACCCTGGCTGCTAAAGAGCATATACTGCTGAGCGGGACTGGGGAGAGGCCGAATGAACTTGCCCCAACTCTAGCCTGAACTGTGACTTGGCCTAAGAGGAGGCGCATTGCTCTAGTGTCCAGTAGGGGCACTCCTTTAGAGAAATTCCCTGCTTTACCCCCTCCCTCCCATTTCAGCCTGTCCACTCCTGATCTAGCTAGTTCTCCCTCCACCAGTACCCAGCACCACTGCCTGCCTCCCACAAACAGGTAGGGAACCATGGACCTGACTCAGAGTCTCATATTACATTGAAATATAATTATATGGCAAATGCTAAATACCCAACAATGATGTTTTCATTAAAGAGAGGGAGCCTGGCAGGGATGGAGATTTGTGAAGGCAGCTGTTATTCAGAACTTCTCATTTAATAAAATTGGCTGAAACTAGATGAGCAAAGCACCCTGAGCTGCCTTCCAAGACAAGGGAGCAGCCTCCTTGTATAGAAACAGTTGGCCTAATGATTTGTCAATACAAAGTCCTAAATAAGATAAACCGTCTTTATTCTACACACCAAGCCCTGCCCAGTGCCACACCCTGCAACCCGTGTTTTCCCTCCCATCAGTTTTGTTTTAGCTCCACAGCTGTCCCCCGAATTCTTCTGTCACTTCCTTTACCAAAACTTGCTCCAGGCAGCAGATCTAAAAGATCAGCTCACTCTACTATTACTCTGATGTGGATTAAAGTCCCAGCTCTGTTTCCCAGAGGTATTTACATTTGGAGATTCCGGTTTGGTGAGGAAATTACCAGATAGCTATTATAGACTTGGGTGCTGGTCTCAATTTTGCTGTTAGCCAAGTTGGACAGGTTGTCCAGCCTCTGTGTTCTCCACATCTAAAATGGGGGTGTTGAATTAGATCACCCGCATTCAAACTTTTCATCCTAATAGTAACAAATGTTTTTCACACTGTCGCCCAACATGTATATACATACATATGTTATTTGAAAAACTGACAAACATGTTCCCTTACTAGGTGTAAAACACTGTTTGATTCATTAAAAAGAAAATGTGCTGGCTTGGACCCATGAATTGATTTCATTCCTTGTTAATGTTTGAAAGACATTAAAAGATGGATGTTAAGGTTCCTCCATGCGCTGATATCTTGTGGTTTGGTTGGGGAATGAGAGAGTACCTTTCAGAGCCTTGTGAAATCTCTGCACTGAGGTCCCTAGCGGTTTCCCCTGCTTTAAACCAGCCCACGGCTGGGTCCCCTCATTTCCAGCTACTATTCTTAATCCTACCTCTGCTGCACCCCAAACCTCCTTGGAGAATAAGGAGTCACTATCCTAAGTTCCTACCCCTGACACATGCTTCTAGAATGCCTGGTTGTGCCAGTGGCCCTCAGCCAACTATGCCCCCCACCCTCTTCTGTATGCTCATCACGCCCTGGCACCCACACTTTCCAGCAGAGTCAGAGAAGATGTAGAGAGGAGACTGCCTGGGTGCACATCATGTCTCCCCCCACTTTTAGCCAGGGCTCTTGGGCAAGTCCCTTCACCTCCAAGCAACTTCCCTTTTTGTCTCTATAAAAAGGAGGATGTCACAATATGTACCAACAGTCTGACACACCTCACCAACAGACATATTATATGAAATGGCAACATTTGTTTCAAAGGGAAAAGAGGTTAGATGCTAGATATTCACACTTGCCAGAAGTTACCCCCACACAACACACAGAATAGTCAGGACAGAGGCCGGGCGTGCTGGCGCATGCTTATAATCCCAGTACTTTGGGAGGCAGAGACTGGAGGATCCGGGTTTGCGGCCAGCCTCAGCTCTCTCTCTCCCTCCCTCCCCTCTCTCTCTACCTAGTGAGGCCCTCCGCAACTTCGTGAGACCCGGTTTCAAAATAAAGTATAAAAAATAGGGCCGGGGTTGTAGCGCG
>PVJS01061376.1:0-11010 GCA_004027185.1 Glis glis | reverse complement strand
AAAGTATAAAAAATAGGGCTGGGGGTGTAGCGCAGAGGTAGAACACCCCTGGGTTCAATCCCCGGTACTGCAAAAAAAAAAAAAAGAAATTAAGAGTTCAAGGTGACCTCAGTCCTATTTGTTTTTCATCCTGGTGTTGTGCAGGTGACGCACAGCAGCCAGTTATGAAAACAGGTGCAAGATCCAAAGTGATTGTTAAATTTGTTAATAGTTTCCATGAGCAAATCATCCTGAAAGAAAATCATGTATAGGGTCACACCACCTTTAATGTAACCCAGGAGAGCAACCATGCCACTGGGACTCACCTTTTCTTTCATCAATAAAGATCTGATAGTTTTTGAAAAAAAAGAAGAAAGTGAAGAGTCATATGTTTTCTCTCATATACAAAGCTAGGGAGTAATCAAGATACAAGAGGGACTTTATTTAATGCAGGAGAAACTCCAAAGGAGCTAGGGTGGTTTAGGGAATGTGTTGAGGGAGAGGAAGGGAGAATTAATGAAGGAAGCAATTTCATTGACTTCCCATTGACATTATGTACGTATGTAAGCATACCAATGCCAATATAGTATCATGTTTGGGGAAGAGGAGGGAGTGGGGAGGGAGCTGAGTGGGAAACTCACCAAGTGCTGTGTGCATGTATGTCACTATCACTGTGAACTAATTATTATGTGAGACTACAATGCACCAATAAAAGTATCTAGATAATAAAAAAGGAAAACAAAGTTACATTTGAAAAAGATTCATTGAGAACTATAATTATATTATGTCAAACATAGATATATTTGATTCATATACCTATTATGGTATATTAATACTGATAATTGCATGCATTTATTTTGACATTCACTTTTTTTTGTGGTACTGGGGATTGAATCCAGGGGCATTCTACCTCCAAGCTCCACCCCCAGCCCTAGTTTTTATTCTTTATTTTGAAACAGGGTCTCACTAAGTTGCGGAGGGCCTCACTAAGTAGCTGAGGCTGGCTGTGTACCTGCAATCCTCCTGTCTCAGCCTCCCAAGTATTGGGATTACAAGTGTATTTGGATTCACTTTTTTAATGTCTGCTTCGCATAAAATAATTAAGTGATCTAAAACATTTTGTATGGATAGATTGATTAAAACATGTTGCTACCTAAAGGATAAGGATCAGTTATTTCATCATGAACATAGTTTCCTCATAATAATTTTAGCCCCTATAATACCTGTCTCCTTGGATATGAAAACTAAAGATGATATGATTTATGGAATTCCATCTTTCTTGACAAATAGGGAACATGGATCATGTTTTAAAAAATATTTACAAAATAGTTATCACATCACCAAAGCTGATACAAAATAAAGGAAAATGAAAGTTTTAAGAAATATTTGAGATTAGATTTGTAATTATTGACTTATGCAAACAGTTACTGACCCATACACATACACATAAGCAAACACATACACTAATTTGATACTTTTTAATTCTTTAAATTAAAATCTCTATCATAATAGCTCCACTTCAAATTGAATAAAACATGGTAAACATAAACCAGGCTCTGTCCCCCTCACACATTAGCCATACTCATTCATATATTTTTCTACTTTGTATCTATTTTTCCTTTCTCTGCCTTGAGCATGTACTCCACACCTCTTTCCCTCATGAATTACAACTAAATTATGTACAACTTATTTGACATACTACCTCCTTTGCGTGCCTTCTTTTGGTATTGTTTATTTCGATCAAAATGAAGGGAGAATTTCTTTTGATGTTTTTCCAAATTATGATTACAAGATATCACATTTA
The DNA here is from genome assembly GCA_004027185.1 of Glis glis. Taxonomy (NCBI): domain Eukaryota; kingdom Metazoa; phylum Chordata; class Mammalia; order Rodentia; family Gliridae; genus Glis; species Glis glis. The sequence goes on along the minus strand of PVJS01061376.1, from coordinate 9,227 downwards.
ATTAACTTATTTGTTCTTTTTCTATCTGTCCTACTCCATTGAACTCCTATAGGAAGAAATACTTTTTGGTTTGTTTATAGAACCAGAACATGAAAGAATGGTAGACAGTATACATTTAAATATTAGTACTCTCAGAGAAGGATTGGACAATGGATTGGGAAAGAGATCACATTTTGATAAAAATTCTTATGGCAATTGGTTTTATTTTACATCTCTAGTCAGGATTCCACATTACCTGCTGTCTCCTGAGTATTTCCATCTTATTGCTTCAAATCTAACATGGAATAATTACAGGTCCTTCATAGGTTCATCTTCTCTCCTGAACTTGAGCTTTCATGGTATTTTATTTATGCTACTATCAATATCTGGGTTTTAAATAAAATGGTGTGTATTTTCCTTAGCTACTCCTTTTTCTCAAATTAAATTGAAGCTATGTATTAAATAATGTTTCTAAACACTATGATTTTTCTTTGTATAACTTTGGGATTAAAGAAATTTCTTCTATTCTCTAACTTCGACCTTGGAGTAATATTATAAATGGTTTTCCTATTACCATTTCACATTTTTCAATTTCCTCCAATATGATTAATACTTAAAAATCAATCCTAGTGCTCTTTTGCATGGTACCTATAATTTGTTCTTAATTGCTTACAGAATAGGGAAAATGACTGCTTTACATTTTACTTTTATTTCTGAAAATATCTCCAATATCATTCATAACACATGCCTTCAACTACTATTTCAGTCAGATCTTTATAGTACATGTTTCCTGAAAGGCAACACACACACACACACACACACACACACACACACACACACACCTAATGTGTTTAATAACTCATTAACTAAATGAATAGATTATCATATTTTGGCATATTTACATTACTCTAGTTTTTTTCAGTGAAAAGTACAAAAGTGTGTTTTTACAAGTGAGTTTTACTAGTACATTGCATAAAGTGTTTTGTTTTAAAGATAGTAATTGAGTTATAGACTATAGTTAGCCAACCATTTTTCTGAGATTTTGAAATGACCTCCATAGGAGGAAGTGCTCAAGAACATTAGCAATATAATAATGCCACATATTTTTTCTTTACTTCTGACACTTTGTGAGTTTTCTCATTTCCAGTAGAGTCCTCAATCAGAGACTGCAGTTGATACCATACATTTGCATACTGATTAGTAATGACATTATCAAATACACTAAACCTTTTATAGAAAACACTATTTGAATATCAACAATAAAGAGGTCATCAAAATGTAACCTTATTAAGGTGCTTTTGATTTCCTTAATAATGATTAGAGATTAAATTGCATCAACTTTTCACACAAGATTTTCTAATATACATAGTAATATTATAAATAACTCCCATGTATTTTTATTTCTCTTGCTTATTAGTGTTATAGAAGAAAAATAAAAAGATACACAATATGAAGACATACCAGTAAACTGTTTGCCCTTTCTACTGATTAATCCTACTCAAAATAAATATTTGAAAATAAGAAAGTCCTTGCAGTTAATATCAACTTATAAAAAAATCTGCTTATTGTTCCTTTCTCTTTAAATTTTAAGGTTTTAAAATAGGTTTCAAACAACAAATAACAACATATACCTTCTTATGTGGAGATCATGAGCCATAAGCATTTCTTGAGCCTTATTAAATTATGCAAGACAATTCAATGTGTATATACATTTGATTTCAGGAGCGGATTCATACCTAGTCTTTTAAAATATATTCAAAGGTCACTATGACTCAAAGTTAACAATCACAGATTTATACTAATAAATGTTACACATTCAACTATTTTCTTGACTGTATAGTTTCAACTTTTAACTTTCATAGAACTCAGTAGTTATGCAATTATTTTATGGGGCTGTTGGGATTTACTATTTAAGTGGCCTTTAACTTTATGTCTTGTCTACAGGTTGAGAAGGAGATTCAATAGATAACATGGGTAGAGATTGTAGGGGAAGAAAAGGGGCAGAAAATTTTATTGAACCATATCTGCTATTAGCTAGGCATTATTCTCAGTGATGACATAGGCTACACTATTTCATTCCCACAGACTTGGGGGAACTAAATCTGGGTGGGTATTTTTCTTCAGATTTTTCTGTTAGAAATTATTAAAATTGTCAAATGGAAATTCAAGGCTGGGTATATCCAGATTCAAAACCTCTACATCCTTTCTGCTACATCACATTTTTTTTTCATTTAAAGTTAAAAATATTTTTCTCCAAATTAAATATTTATACAGATAATTTTAGAGTTGTTTAAAAACATATACATATATTTAAAGAATAATAAGAATTAGGCTGGGCGTGGTGATTTACGCCTGTAATCCTAGTACTAGGGAGGCTGAGACAGGAGGATTACAGGTTTGAGAACAGCCTCAGCAAGTGGTGAGACCCTCAACAACTTAGTGAGACCCTGTTTCAAAATAAAAATTTAAAAATAGGACTGGGGGTGTAGCTCAGAGGTAGAATGCCCCTAGTACCACAAAAAAAAAAGAAATAAAAGAAAAGAATAATAAGAATTAAGCAGCAAAGTGCTCATCATCCACTTCATCCACTTTCAGAAACTGAATTTTTTAATATACTTTTTATTGGACATTGCAATTGTACATTATAATGATGCTCAGAGCAATGGAAACATACCTGCACAGAGCATTCAGTGCATTTCCAATTTTATCAACCTTGGAAGTTTGATGTGTTTCTCTCCCCTTTTGAAATCCTTTTCCTCCCTATAACCCAAGTCAATCACAAAAATGATTTTATATTATTCATTTCTCTTTCTCCATATAATTTTATCTTTTAAAGATTTATATAAATAGAAATCTTGGTATGTGAAGTTTTCTAATTGCACCTATTGGTCAGCATTATTTTTCTAGTTTTATCCATGTCACACCTTTGTTTATATATTATTTATTTTGTTGCTGTATAGTATTCTACCATATAGATATGGTACACAATATTCATCCATTATCTTCTACATAGATATTTGGAGCCTTCAGGTTACTTGTAAACATTTACTTTTTTTTTGGTGTACATGTGTAAGAGTATCTCTAGGGTACATATATATGGGTATAATTTCTGGATATTAAATAATACAAATCTTCAATGTCAGTAAGTAAATGAAAAATGAATTTAATGAATTTATGTATTGATCAATTAATGAGAATTTCCAAGTCTCTATACCCTTTACATCATTTAATAGTATCATTTTTACACTTTTATTGGTGCACTGTCATTATGCATCATAGTGATGTTCAAAGTCATACAGACAAACATGCACCCAGGTCTTGGTGTGTTTCCCTTCAGGTCCCACCTGCTGCCCACCCCTCTCCATTCCTAATAGTGAGGTTAGTAGTGACTCCTTCATATGTGGGCATGGCACCATTTGAACGGCTTCTTTCATCAGTTCTCCCTTTCACCTCCCCACTTCTCCCCCTCTCTCCTTCCACTATTCCACTAATCACTTTCCTCAATTAAAAATACTAGTTTTTTCAAGTTAGCCAAATGGTGTGGTGATTCTTCAGTTTGGTTTTAATTTGCATTTCCTAATAACTAACTATATTTGAGCATTTTAATATATGTATTATTCTATGAAATATCACCTGTCTTCAGCTCTTTCCTTCCTAATCTATTAGATGTATTTTTCTAACTAAATTTTAAGATTTTTTTCAATATTCTGGATAATTGTTCCTTCAACTAATATGCATTGCAAGTGACTTCTGTATTTGTAGCTTATCTTTCATTTTACAATACTTTTGGATTAAAAGAACACTAAATTTTAATGTAGTCATGTCTACTAATCTTTGTGTTATGGTTTGTACAAATCAAGTATTATTTAAGAAATCTTTCTCATTCCCCAAATTTAGAGCCTTTTTTGCCTCTTAATTTTAAATTTTAAATCCATGTGAAGTTGATATTTTGTGATTGGAAATAAATGTGTGTATGTATACACACACACATATGCACACATAGAACTATTGTTTTCTGTACAAATTATTAAATAGCCCATCCTTTCTTCATTATTTTCCTGTGCTTGAATAGAAACAAATGTGATATAATTATTATAAATAAAATTTTTATATTGCATGAGTTAGCCTGTGAACTCTATTTACATGCTTCCGATACCATTTATTAAGTGGTTTAGCAATTCCCATTTCTCTTTGGAATTTACTGACTCTATTTGGATTTTCTTCTCCCAAATAAGCTTTAGAGTTAATTTATCAATACATAGTTATTTTGCCTTTATATCCCAAAAATAACTTTATACTATACTTTCAATTTATGAAAACATAGTTATTTTGCCTTTATTTTCCTACAAAACTTTGTGTTTATTTTGGTAACTTATTTTACTCCCTGCCTATCAATTTTCTTTTCCACAAAATGGTATATATGCTTTACTTTTATCATAGGACTTATTTGAAAATCAAGTAAAATTATATATGTGAAAACAATGTTTATATCATATAAAACACCATGAACACTGTTGCTGAAAGAATACTTGTATTTATTTTTAATGTTTGACTTACAGTAACATCTCACCCTCCCAGTCTTACACTCCCCTGGCTAATCTGTGGATTATGTGTCACTATTTTAATGCCCATAGAAGGCCTATCAAAGTTTATAGTGCTTGCACAAATTTATCATAAATTTTTTTATTTAATAAGAAACTATATTTTTTTAGCTCATGGATTTAAGTTAATCTTCAAACTTAAAAAGTACAGAAAAGCTGAAGAGGTTTGTAAATTATCAATTTAATAGTCAATGACATGATTTAGTTTAAGAATGAAGATTTTAGTTAGCATAGAGGTATGGTAATGACAGGATTTGGATTCAGATTTGCATTTGATAAATAACTACCTTACTTTGTCTAACTTGCTTAATCTTTTTGAGAATCAGTTTCTTCATAAAAATGAATAGTAATAATACACACATTATTATTATGACAGAGACAGATGTGAAAAGTACATTGTATACTTCAGTCTACTATTTAAATCATACTTGTGATTATTAAATTATAGATGTAAACTTGCTACATTATATGTGCCAAAACAAATTTCAAGCAGGGCACAGTGGTGCATGCCTGTGAGCCCAGTGACTAGGGATGTCATGACAGGAGGATGACAAATTTAAAGCCAGCCTGGGCAACAGAGTGAGATCATATCTCAAAATATAAAGGGGCTAGCCAGGTGTGGTGGTGCACGCAAATAATCCTAGTACTTGAGAGGCTGAGATAGGAGGATTACAGGTTTGAAGAAAGCCTCAGCAACCTAATGAGACTCTCATCAGCCTAGTGAGACCTGTTTAAAAAAAATAGGACTGGGGTGTAGCTAGGAGGTAGAATGCCCCCTGGGTTCAATCCCAGCACTTCACACATACACACACACACAAACACACACACACACACACACACACACACACACACACACACACACACTGTGTGGATACGTGGGCCGGGGATATATCTCAATGTTAGAGAACCCCTGAGTACAATCCCTAGTACCATACACACACATTCACAAATAAGCTGTCCTAGGAAGTTTACTTTTGAAACAAATCTGCTTAATATGTTTAAAAATAAAATAATCATGTTTTATTTTACTTTATTTTGTTTTGGTGTTGGTGATTGAACCCAGGGGCATTCTACCTCTGAGTTATCCCCCCTACCTCCCAGGTTATTTATTTATTTATTTATTTATTTATTTTGCGGTACCGGGGATTGAATGCAGGAGTGTTCTACCTCCGCACTACACCCCCGGCCCTATTTTTTATCCTTTACTTTGAAACCGGGTCTCACGAAGTTGCGGAGGGCCTCACTAAGTAGAGAGAGAGAGAAAGAGGGAGGGAGAGAGACAGAGAGAGAGAGAGAGAGAGCTGAGGCTGGCCGCGAACCCGGATCCTCTGGTCTCCGCCTCCCAAAGTACTGGGATTACAAGCGTGCGCCACCACGCCCGGCCTATATATTTATTTTATTTATTTATTTATTTATTTATTTATTTATTTATTTATTTATTTATTTATGGTACTGGTGATTGAACTCAGGGGCATTCCTCTGAGCTACACCCCCCAGCCTTTTCTTTTCTTTTCTTTTCTTTTCTTTTCTTTTCTTTTCTTTTCTTTTCTTTTCTTTTTTCTCTTCTCTTCTCTTCTCTTTTTCTTTTCTTTTCATTTCTTTTCTTTTCTTTTTATTGCTGCATTGTACTCATACATCCTGATGAAGTTCAGGGTGATACATGCACACAGAACTCATTGAGCCCTCCCCCAGTTCCCACCCCTCTCCTTTTCCCTCCCCACCTTCCCATGCAAGACACTGTGATTGGCATTGATACATTTGTGTGTGTACATCATGTCCATGGAAGTGTTTCTCTTCAAGTCTTCCTCCCCCCTCCCATCTCCCTCAGTTAGGTCCCCTCCCTCACTCCAATAAGATTTCTCCTTTGTCTGGAGTCCCTCCTGTGTCACAATTTCTCCCTAGCTTCCACATAAAAGGGAAAACCTCTGACCTTTCACTTTTGTTACTGACTAGTCTCACTTGGTATAATATTCTCCAGTTACATCCATTTCCCTGCAAATGACATAATTTTGTTCTTTTTTATGGCTGAGAAGAATTCCATTGTGTGTATATCCCATAATTTTGTAATCCATTCATCTCTTGATGGACATCTCAGCTGGTTCCATAGTTTGGCAAATATGAATTGCGCAGCTATAAACATAGATATGCATGCATTGCTATGGCAGTCTGGTTTCAATTCTTTTGTATAGATATCCAGGAGTGGTATAGCTGGGTCATATGGTAGGTTCATTCCGATTCTTCTGAGGATCCTCCACACTGTTTTCCAAAGTGGTTGCACTAATTTGAAATCTCACCAACAGTGTATCAGAGTTCCTACTTCTCCACATCCTTGCCAGCATTTGTTTTTGTTTGTGTTTTTAATGATTACCATTCTTTTTTTTTTTTTGCGGTACCGGGGATGGAACCCAGGTGTTCTACCTCCGAGCTACACCCCCGGCCCTATTTTTTATCCTTTATTTTGAAACCGGGTCTCACGAAGTTGCGGAGGGCCTCATTAATTAGCTGAGGCTAGCTGCGAACCCGGATCCTCCAGTCTCAGCCTCCCAAGTACCAGGATTACAAGCGAGCGCCACCACGGCCCGTCTAATGATTGCCATTCTAATTGGGGTTAGGTGAACGCTCAGCATAGTTTTGATTTGCATTTCTCTGATTGCTAATGATGTTGAACATTTTTTCATATATTTATTGGACATTTATATTTCTTTTTTGTGAAGTGTCTACTTAGTTCACTTGTCCATTTTTTGATTGGGTTATTTGTGTTTTTTTGGCAGTGAGTTTCTTGAGTTCTTTGTATATTCTAGATATTAGTTCTCTGTTGGAGAGGTAGCTGGCAAAGATCTTCTCCCATTCTATTGGCTTTCTCTTAAGGTTCTTTATAGTTTCCTTTGTTGCACAGAAGTTCTTCATTTTAATGTAATCCCATGAATTAATCCTCATTTTAATTTGTTGCGCCTTTGATGTTTTATTGACCCCAAAGCCCTCTATTTTCTTTTTGAAACAAGGTCTCAGTAAGTTGTTTAGAGTCTCGCTAAGTTGCTGAAGCTGGTCTGGAAGCTGTGATCCTCCTGTCAGTCTCCCAAGTACTTACAGATGTGTGCCACCATGCCCAGCAAATAATAATACTTTATCCCAGACAATTCTATAGACCATGAGTATATAAACTGAAATTCTTGAAAAATCATCATGTTATGGTGGTTCAGTTACTGACTCAATATAAAATAATTTTCATCTAAATATGTGGGAAACATTTCAATTTCTGTTTTACCAGAAGAGGAGAAATAAAGAAAAATCAATTGAAACATCAAAAGAACCTCCTGAAACCACAAGATTAACAAATAATTAGGACTTATTGATAAAATCATTTATGTGTTATGAGTATTAGTGTTTGTCATACCTTGACTTAGAAATTGCATTTTTCCTTCTCAGTAAAGAAAGTTAACTGATTACTATGAAAAATTCTGCAATTTATGATACAGGAATGATCATTGCATAAAAAGGAAAATGTAAATGTATAAATCAATATGTTTTCTGTTTATTATCAGAATACCTGGACTGAAGAAGAGGTAAAAGAAGATACAAAAATATAAATTTCCCCATCTTTTATAACAGAAAGTCAATCAATATTCTCTAAAATTGAAATATAAATTTTCAAAGATGACTTCAACTTCTGACAACTTTCCATAATCATTGTTACTTAAGCTGGAGTAACTGGTTAGGGGATAATATTCCTTATGATAAAGCATCTTTATCTGAACATTTGTGAAAGCTTTATAGATTGTTTTTGTAGAGTTATTTCCAAATTTAATTAAATGTAAACAATAAAAGAAAGCACAGATTCCCTTTTTTACATTAATATCATCTGTGAGGAAAAATTCACACATGCCTAATAATAATAAAAAAATATTATACATTTCTACCAAATGTGTGGAATTTTTCAAGAAAGTAAGAGAAACAGGATAAAAAAATCAGTACAGTTTTCTTAAGTACTTTTGGAAAACTAGTGTAGTTGAATTACATTGTGATTGTATTAATTCTAATTATTTTAGCTGGTAATTGGTAATGTAACATGCAAAAACAGAGTTGGAACTGAGTAAGGATTTAATAAATTAGCTTCTAGTATTACACTTTAGATCACAGTTTGAATTGTATGCACAGTAAATTATTTTGTAAACTATGCAGGATAAACAGAGCAAAAATAAGGTTAGCCTATGAAAAAACAACCCTAGTATTTTCTGAGTTAAGTTTATTCTTTTGGGGAAAGAGAGTGTTTAAGAAATTGATTGCTCAGTTTAATGCAATCCCACGTATTTATCCTCATTTTAGTTTCCTGTGCCTTTGGGGTCTTGTTGAGGAAGTCTTTACCTGTGCCTATGTGTTGAAGTGTTGGGCCTATGCCCTCTTCGAGTAGCTGCAAGGTCTCTGGTCTGATTTCTAGGTCTTTGATCCAGCTGGAGTTGACTCTAGTGCAGGGTGAGAAAGTGGGGTTTATTTCTATTTTTCTGCATATGGTTAGCCAGTTTTGCCAGCACCATTTGTTGAAGAGGCTATCCTTTTTCCATTGGGTGTTTTTAGCCCCTTTGTCAAAAATCAATTGGCTGTAGGTGTGTGGGTTTGTTTTGGAGTCTTCTATTCTGCTCCATAGGTCTA
>PVJS01061375.1:0-10834 GCA_004027185.1 Glis glis | reverse complement strand
TATATATAAAACTTTTATATATACTTTCAATGTAATGAGTGATATATATAATATATGTATATATTGTACATATGTATATATATAATATATATGATGTATATATATTACCTATGTATGTATATATAGTACATATATCATATATTACATTGAAAGTAATATAATATATAATACATTAAAAGTATATGTAATGAGAAAGTATTCAGTCTTAAAAACAGGAAATTCTGACATATACTAGAATATAAATGAACTTCAAGGACATTATGCTAAGTGAAATAAGCCAGTTTAAAAAGACAAATAAAGCCAGGCATGGCGGTGCACGCTTGTAATCCCAGTACTTGGGAGGCTGAGACAGGAGGATCGCAGGTTTGCAGCCAGCCTCAGCTTCTTCATTAGGCCCTCCGCAACTTAGTGAGACCCTATTTCAAAATTAAGAATAAAAAATAGGGATGGGGGTGTAGCTCGGAGGTAGAATGCCACTGGGTTCAATCCCCGGTACCACAAAAACAAAATAAATAAATAAATTAATAAATAAATAGGTAAATAATGTATGATTTCACTTATGTAAGGTACAGAGAATAGTGAAAAATTGTAGGGACAGAAGTGGAATGGTGGCTTTCAGGGGCCGGGGAAAGGAAAAATGCAGAAGGCAGAGTTTCAGTTTTACATGATGAAAAGAATTATGGATATGGCCTGGCATGGTGGGGCATACCTGTAATCCTAGTACTTGGGAGGCTGAGACAGGAGGATGGCAGATTCAAGACCAACCTCAGCAACTTAGCGAGACTCTGAGCAATTTATTGAGAACCTGTTTCAAAAGAAATGGATAAATGGGGCTGGGGTGTAGCTCAGAGGTAGAAAACCCCTGGGCTCAATACCCTTACTGTGCACGCGTGCACGAGCGCATGTAAACAGACACACAAACACACACATACATACACACACACACACACACACACACACACACACACACAGAATTATGGAAATGGATGGTGGTGATGGCGATGGTTGCACGACATTGTGACTGTATTTAATACCTCTGAATTGTGCACTTAACATGGTAAAGATGACAAATTTTATGACATGTGCATTTTGTTTTTTATACTTTTATTGGTGCATTATAGTCTCACATCATAATGTAGTTCATAGTGATAGTGACATACATGCACACAGCACTTGGTGCATGTACATTTTATTACAATGCCAATATTCGAAAAATGTTAAAGATACAAAGGAAATGTTTTTTTTTTCACTTGAGAGAAATGACAATAAAAATGAATCTCACATAGTTCCTGTTAAGTATACCTTTAGTCATTTAATTAATTTTCCAAGATTAGTCTCTATTTCACATGCCTATGTGTATTTTGTGTGAACACATGTGTGTGTTTCTACCAGCACAAGGGCTCACATAGGAAAATTTAATGATACGAAATAGAAATACATAAATACATAAAAATACATAAAACTGAAATACATAAAATAAGTCTGAGGAAGGAAGGTAATAAATAGGCATAAGTGACCTATGTTGAAGTAATATCAAAATGCATTTCTTTCCTGGATTTAATAACTAAACATTTCCCATTAAATAATATTTGAATAAGTGTCAATCATATATTTTATTTTCCTTGTTTAGTAAACACAAGTATCATATTTCCGCTTTAGTTAGCACCAGAAGACAAAATACAAAATGTAATTAAAATCATATTACCTTTATACATAAAAGATAATTTGGTACAGAAATTCAGGCTTTGGATTTATTTTTAAAGCATTACATTGGATTTTAATTTCTTTTTTTTGCGGTACCGGGGATTGAACTCAGGGGCGTTCTACCTCCGCGCTACACCCCCGGCCCTATTTTTTCATACTTTATTTTGAAACCGGGTCTCACGAAGTTGCGGAGGGCCTCACTAAGTAGAGAGAGAGAGAGACAGGGAGAGAGAGAGAGCGAGAGAGAGAGAGTGCTGAGGCTGGCCACGAACCCTGATCCTCCGGTCTCTGCCTCCCAAAGTACTGGGATTACAAGCGTGAGCCACCACGCCCGGCCACATTGGATTTTAAATAAAATAAATTTCAATATGTCAACACAGCCTTTAGAAAAGTATTTTCAAGTAAGTGAAAATATTGTATGTGGTTTTGTTTATTAATCTTATTTTTTGGCCACAAGGCATATGAATGAGCTAATATAAATATAAATATGGGAAAGAAATTTCCTTTAGGATAGGTAAGTTACAAAGTAAAAAAAAATTATTGAAGATGTACAATTATTTTAATGCTCATGTTTTCTAAAGGGATCTCCTTAGAAATAGAATATAATTTCTTTTTTCTATGATATAAATGAATTTATCACTAGTGAGGAGTATCATTGTAATGCATAAGAACATAAAAGACATAGGAAAATATTTTTTATACATACACATTGTACTATTCCTTTTACTATCACAAAACTGTCCATATATCAGGATTAGCCAAACTAAATAAAACCAGAATTTCTACTAATAGATGTCCTTTCCCCCACAATGTACTTAACACCAGATAATTACACATTTGCCCAATCTTCTAGAAGTAGGATTAGTGTTTAGTATAAACCATTGTTCTGTTGCCTATAGTTTCATTTATTGGTTTATCTCTTTGTGAACTATTGCCAGTACTCTGTATAGTAAGAATATGTTCTATTTTCCATCCCTGCATTGTTACAAGCTTTCATTCTCCATTATACTTTCTTTTTTATGTTCATTTATTGGTGCATTGTAATTATACATTTTGATATATGTCAGGGTATCAACATCATACATGCACACATTGCTCATTTAGCCCTCCCTCCAATCCCACCCTATTCCCTCCCTCATCCCTCCCTTTCATGCTCCGGATAGTGATTGAGTCTTATAAGTTTCTGTATGTACATCATGTGCTATAGTGTGTTTTCTTTAACAAGTATTATTCTAGATCCTCCATTTTACCATCTATTGTATGTGTGTTTGTCATACTCATTGCATATGTATATATATGTGTGTGCATGTGCATATATGTACACATTGCAAATATGCATATATATAATCCCAAAACATGTATGTGTGTTTGTGTATATATATATACAAACATATATATATATATATATCCATATATATAAATATATATATATATATATATCCCAAAACATCACCTGTACCCCATAAATGTATATACTTATGATTTGTCAATTAAAACAATATAAATAAAAATAAGAGGGAAGGATACTTAAAGTAGATTTCCTTGGCTAATTCTTGAACTAATAAATATTTATAAAAGATATGATGACTTAGAAATCTGGTTTACATGTCTTATCTCACTTGTTCTCCCAATAACTGCTGTATGTAGGAGAGTATTTGTTACACATTGTTTTAAAAAGACTACTTCTTCAGCAAGATTTAGTGTCAACTGTCATTTTTCTTCTCATAACGTTTACTGCCTTTGGCTTCAGGGCACGAAACTCCTTCTCTGGGAATGTTCTCTTCAGTCTTCTTTTTGTAGTCATCCTATTCTAAAAGGTCAGTAAATATCCACATTCCTCACCTGTCCCATGGCCCTTCTGCCATGGACCTTCTGGTCTCTCTAGTGCATTGTAGTGTAAATATGCGATACATATATTTAATAGAGTAAATATAAACATATATACATTTTGCTTGGTGAAGTATATGGTCAAATCTTTCCCTAGATTCTGTGCTCTTTCATTTTTAGTCTTTTATTGATTTATAGGAATTCTTCAATTTGTATATGAATTGTTTGTTTTATATATAGGCACATATATCTATGTATGTATATGTAAATATGCTATATGTGTAAGTAATCATACACATATATTTACAGTGTATATGTACATATATATGTAGACATATCTGTATACATACATAGACACATAGATACATACAATACATATCTGTATGTGTACGTGTGTGTGTGTATACAACATGCAAATACAAATATTTTCTGATTAATATCTTGGCATTTTGCTTTCTTAGATTGTCTCTTTTTTTGAAACAGGGTCTTACTACGTTGCAGAGGGCTTCACTAAGTAGCTGAGGCTGGCCACTAACCTGCAATCCTCCTGTCTCAGCCTTCCAAGTCCTGGGATTACAGGTATTCCCCACCACACCCAGGTTAAGTAGTCATTTATAAACATAAATTCTTAATTTTCATGAAATCCAATTTATTTGGGACTCTCTTTTATAAGTGTTAGCCTGCTCCAAATCATAAAAATAATCTATGTTTCTTCTATTAGCTTTGATGCTATACAAAATAACTGTGTCACTTATCTGAAAATAATTTGGGAATATGGTCGATATTGTCATTGACACTCATTTCATATGACTGGAAACATGTGGGTATTTACTTACCATTCAGTACCATTGGTCTATTTTTCCAAAATGTTGTCTTAATTGCATAGTCATATGTAAACCTTGATAAGTGATAAGATCAATCATCTCCAGTACTGCCAAAAGAAAAAAAAAAGGAAATCTCATTATTTCCTACTTTGTACTAATAAGCATTTTTATATCTGTTTCCTCTTTCACTTGCAGCATCTAATTTGAATTAACATATTTCTCCTTTCAATAAACACAGGATATTAAGTATATTCTATTTTTCATATGCTCTTATCACTCTCTGACAATTTTTTACTCAATTTCTATATTGCAAAAATATAGCATGGTAATATAATTAAATATCTTCCATAGGTCAATTAATTAGGCTGAGTTCTGTGTATGAATTTATAATGAGTGCTCAAAACTGACCTTATGCTGATGATCGTCCATTGTTTTTCTTGTCTAAAGTTTATTCACTATTTGATTTGTAAAAGAGGGCTCATAATAACATCTTGTGGATCTTACATGTGTGCAGCAGTTCTTATAATTCCATGGTACTTGAAGGTCACTGTGCCTGCATAAATTGGCATTGCCTACTTTGGTATAGTTTCCCCTGTTATGTTTTATACCTAATATATAGGGCCAAGTCATATTTTATTTCACAGTGTACATGTTAATTATAAATTTTAGTCTTTGTTCTATTGGTTTAATTTTCTTTTATAGAGACTTCAATTATCTCTAGGCTGGATCTTGGTTGCCTGTATTTTTACTTATTATCTGTTATAATTGTAATATTATTTCCTCTTTATTGTTTTCACTTTTTTCTCCTGTTTATTTTATAATGATACCTATAACATTTATTCACTCTTTTGTGTTCTCTAGTTAAATACTAAATGCTAAAATTAACCTCCTTGACATTTCTGACCCTTTCCTAAGTACTATCAGCATCCTTTTTGAGTTTTTCTTTGAAAAAAAGGAATCTAGCTTCTGAAATTTTTAAATTCTGTGTTATTTTATTTATACTTTCTTCCATTCTTAAATTATGTTATTTTTAAAAATAATTAGTTTAAGATTGTATTTACTTCCTGGGTGTGTGGCCTATGGTAAGAGACCTTTATTGCCTATTATCCAGCTCATTATTTTTATTATTATTTTTATATCTTGTACATGTCTCCTCTTTGACCAATGTACCTAGTTTTTTTCACTATGACTCCTCTCTGAAATAATTTCTTCTTACGACTCATTTTTATTCTGGAAAGGAGCTTCACTTGATTACTTCGAGTGTGACTTTGTTCTAGAACATTGCAGCACTTTTGGACCTTCCCACAGTCCTCTTGTAATTGCCTGTGAACCAGAACTTGAGATACCCTTCCCTAATTTGGGCTCTATTCCCAGATTATTCTGTTGAGATTAACTCTGTGACCCCCCAGTTTGGTAGCAACTATTTACTAATAGTATTTTAGAGTTCTTTTGCTGTCAGAATTGTGGATTTCCCTTGGCCTTTCCTCAGATTCCCTTCAAATAGATGTTGTTACTACATGAGTCTTTGCATTTGATGAAAAATTTTTGTTCATTTTTTATACTTATTGTCCACAATGTTATGGTTTGGATTTAGACTGTCCCTAAGACCTCACAGAGACAAGGCAGCCATGTTGGAGGTGGGGCTTGGTTGGTGAGGAGGGGTTTCTGGGGGTTTGGCCTTGGGGACTTTGCTTGTGTTCCTGGACCCCCTCTACCAGCGTGCTCTCTCTCTGGCTTCCAGCCCTGTGATGTGAGAGCAGAGCCCTTGCACTCTTCTCTTCCTGCACCAGGCCCTGAGCTCCACAGACTTCACCTGGCCTAACATGGACTGAACCCCTGAAATCTCCAGAACTGTGAGCGAATGAATCTTCTTTCCTCTAAGTTGTTGTCATCAGGGTTTTTGGGTCACAGCAGTGAGAATCCTGACTGAAACACACAAGTATCTCATTTTGTCACTGAAATTGCTCAATTTCTGTTGGTAAAATTACTCAGAGAGGTTCAAACCCTGCACTTGCCTACTCAGCTGATATTTGCTCTCAATACTAGAAGAAGAATGGCAAATTCTCAGCACATTAGAATATAAATAGCTAAGTATGTTAAACAAGGATTTCAATAATTTTCTAAGGTAAGTTAAGAAATTACATGTCACATTCAGAATCATGTACTTGAATTTGTCTAGAAAATAGGTTGTGTGTAGTGAATACATTTCAGATAAAGTTTAAAATGTCTTTGCAGCTGGGTCAGTCAGAGGGCTTTGAAAGATGGGATAATAAATTTCTTCTCGTTACAATTTATTATTTTTCTTTTTTCATCATATTTCTTCGGTTATTGTTGTAAAGCTCTCCTGCTGTTTTTTAGCACTGGATTGTGACAGATGTTTAATGAAAGTTGAAAGTGTTTTTATTCAATGCCATAAGCTTTTCAGAAGAAAGACAGTATGCAAATTTAAATCATAAATAACTGAAGTGAGAATCAGGATGCTTTCTCGAAGGAATACATAAGCAGTGTCTTAAAAAGAGATAAAAATGTAATGGCCTTGGATTTAAAGGATTATGAAACTGAAGACTGCATAATTCCAAACTGCTTCATTATTTCAGGAAAAAAGTTTAATTTAATTGTAGTTGAGTATCAACCTAAAGAAGAAAGTGACTAGAACACACATTAGGTAAATGACTCTGCCAAGAATTGCTATGCAGTTAGAGAATATCTGTGGAGGGAAAGAAATAAACACAGTTGAAACTGCTGATTTTCCTAAATCATCACCAATATGGGTGAATTAGCAAAGTGCATTATTCATCCTTTTAATGAAACATTGCTTTTACTATGGTGTTTTTAAGTTTTAACACAATACTTATGTTAAACAGTGCTTATATATATGTGTGTGATTATATGGGTGTTGGGGGGTGCTTAATTCCACATTAGCACTCCTGACCTCTGTCTGCCATTTTAATCATTCTTCCACAAAGAGACATGAACAAATTCAATATTATTGGTTTGGAGGAAATGGCAATATTCAGACAAATTTTGCAGTTTTCTTGTTGGAACCCAGTTATTCCCCAAAGCAGAACTTCTTTCTTACATCAGATGTTCAATATGATTAGGACACATGCCTCAGTTTGAGATGCTCCGCTCAAAAGTTGCCAGCAAAGAGGTGGGTAGTTTGTCTAACTGAAAGGTCCAGTGAGTATGAAATTTGGCTTATGACTTTTTCTTTGTTGTATTTCTCATTTTTTCACAAGTTGTACTGATAAGAATGGTTCTATTTAATGAGTCAACACCAAATAGTTTCACTGATTCATCCAGTAACTCACAATATCTCAAGGATAGCTTGAAAATATTGGAAACATTCACGTATGACTTAGAACTGTGTTGATTCACATTTCAAAACTGCCTTCTAATTTCAGTTTATAACACTCTTGTGCTATTTCCACTACTCATCAATATGAGTTATGGACCAATTATTTGAACATCTCTCTATTAATATGTGAATACAATGTAAAACATAGATGCCAATTTGTAAATATTGTCATAAGTTCAAAATATTTCATTAGCTTGAACACAAATTTTAAAGTTTTCACAGAAAACTCCCCAATCCTAACAGATTAAATGTGGTAGAATACTAAAAAGATTTATGCTTATGGCTAAAGTGATTAAGAACAAAAACCAATCTAAATTTAACAGCTGTATGAGTGCACAATCCAAATACATATCTGCTACTTGACTTTAATAAAGTAAGCTGCTATAAATAAGGAATTTCATCTACTTATTGAAATGTGGGGACTACTTAGAAATGTCTTCTTGAACTTAGCTATAGACCATTAAAGGTTTAACACTATTGAGTTTGTTTTGTTTTTATAGAGCATACATCATGATATCAGATTATATTTTATATTTAAAAATGTACATATAGATGCATTTTATGAAATATATATGCAATCACCCATGTAAAGGTTAAAAGAAAATATTTCAACATATTAATAGTGCTTGACTCTCCGTAGTGGATTTTAGATTACTTTTATTTTGCTACGTTTTTTGTAGTTTTAAAAATCTACATTGAGATCAACAAAGTAATTGATTTAAAAGAAGAAACTGGCACTGTGTCAACCAAACATCTGGGTAGTTGGCTAGGTTTTAAGATTTTTTTTAATATGTTGCTTTGAAATTAGATAGATACAAACTGTATGAAAGCTATTCATTGAAATCTGTCTTTACCACAGAAAAACAAAGATTTTGATATAAGTCCTAAAAAAATAGAGAAAGCTGATTTCCATATTAGGACAATGCAGTTGTCAACCAGATGCAGTGGCTTATTTCCTGCCCAAATGTTTGTTTATCTCTGTCTTGCTCTAGGATCCACGAGGAAGATGGTCTACTTATTATGGTGCATCATATCAACCACTGCAGAATAATCAGTCCAATATGCAGAGTTTGACCACTCTGTTGTCAATAATATTCACAGAACTGTAAGCTTTGCTATTATTCTTTTTTCCTGTATATGAAAATAAGAGATATCCAGCATAAATGTAGACTCTTCTTTGCTAGTAGTTTATAAGTAATCAAATATGTTCATGCACTAGCTATGCTTACATTACAACTTCCTTGAAGTATCAAGAGAACTTTTTCCAGGTTTTCTATGATTATCTAAACACGGTTCATAATAAAAATCAAATGAAAAGAAAGCAACCTGAGTCTATTTTTAATGTAATGATAAAATAACACAACATTTAAACTTCACTTTGCTATGACTTTAGAAAAGACAGTTTTTATAGATAATGTTAGAGCAAAATTCTGACTTGGCAACCAGTCACAATTTGACTTTATATTGTTCTTTCTTTGATAGGTCATTTTCCTTCTGTGTGGAGAAAATATGCTTTTAAAATAAAACTGCAATATTGTATCAGGGAACTCACATTGGAATTAACTTTATTTTACAATCACAAGTGTCATTTTTTCTTATAATATTCTGTGGTGGTAAGAAGAACATGATAGAGCTTTTTGCCATTTTTTTTTATGATACTGAGGATTGAACCCAATGGCATTCTACCTCTGAGTTATACCCCCAGCCCTAGTTTATTTTTATTTTGAAACAGAGTCTTTCTAGTCCGATGAGAGTCTCACTACTTGTTGAGGCTGTCCTTGAATCTGTGATCCTCCTGTCTCAGCCTCCCAAGTACTGGGATCACACGAGTGCACCACCATGCCTGGCTACAGTTTTTAGAAGAGTTACTCTTCACTCTTCAGTCCCACTCCAGGATCCTCTATTGTTTAATATCTTTGTCATCTGAACAATACAACAAGAGTTTAACTTCCTAACTTTTATGTGATTTTAATATTATTGGTTTAATAGCATTTTCCTATTGGTTTATTCGTGAAAATGGTCAATCTTATCTTTAGCTATTTCTCTCAGCAAACTGTTTTGTAACCAATCAACTTCTTTACTATGCAGAGCTTACAAAATTTATAAGTAAAACAATAAGTTAGAAAAGAATATAACCAAATAATACATAAGAGAAGAAATCTTGTCAGTCAACATACTTTTGAAAATATTTTCAGTGTCTCTGGTAATCAGGTTGCAAATCAATCTACAATCCAGTGCTAAATCCAACAAATGAATGTTTTTCAGAAGACAAAACCACATCCCATTTAACAATGTTTAAACAGACATGTTATATTGCTAATGTTATGAAGAATTGACAAATATTTTTTGAATAAGCAGAATATTACAAAGTTTAAAGATATGTAGATCCTTGGAGATTGTCATTCTACCTGTGAAAATTCATCCAAAAGAAAGTTTTAAAAATATTTTCCCAGCTGGGCACAGTGGCACATACCCATAATCCCCAGTATTTGGGAGGCTGAAACAAAAGGATCACAAGTTTGAGGCCAGCCTCAGCAGCTTAGTGAGACTATTTCAAAATAAAAACTAAAAAGGTCTGGGAATGTAGCTCAGAGGTAGAATGCCCCTGGGTTCAATCCACAGTACTGAAAGATAAATTAAAATAAGATAAAAGTAAAAAATGCTTTATTTTTAATCTTGTATAAAGAAACTAGGTCTCAAAAATATATTATCTCATTATCAAAACAATGTTAAAACATGTATGCAAAAGGCAAAAATAAAAAATTATTAAAAATTTAAAAAATAAAATAAAAAACTATAGATTTTAGTGATGATATTTAGTGAAATGATGGTTGATATATTTTCTTTATATTATAAAAAATCTTAACTTAATTTTCCATGAGAAAAATATTATATAAAATATTTTTCAAACAAAGCAATATTATCCTTCCTATAAATTCTTCCATATATGCCCTAAGTCTTACCTAATACTTTTTAATCATATTGGTTAAATACTGTTACTATAACCCTTTTTAACTGTAAATGTTATTTCTTAAATGAGAGCTCTCTTTACAGTATGTAAGCTCCAGTACCAAGTGCATAGTAAGAAATGAACAAATATGTATAAACTGTATTGACAAAT
>PVJS01061374.1:0-11009 GCA_004027185.1 Glis glis | reverse complement strand
CACACACACAGACACACACACACACACACACACACACACACACAATGTAGGAACCTGCTCCTTTACAAAATGTTAGTGTATATATTTAGAACCTTTTTATATCAAAAAAGTCAATAAAAACTTGTTGAATTAAACTTGCATAAACATACAAGAAGTTTGTTGCCAGTGTAGAAGAAAGCATAGGCTGGGGGTCTAGCTAAATGGTAGAGTGCTTGCCTAGCATGTGTTAGGCCTTAAGTTCATCCCCAGCACCACACACAAAAAAATTACATTACATTAAAAATAAAAGATCATATTGGCTAATCAGATAGGCATGATGTCTACAATGAAAGAATTTGCATTCTTATACATTCCAAAAAACAGTACACACTAAATTGTGTGTTTTGAAAGATTTTGCAAGATTTTAAGGCATAAAAATGCTTGTGCTGCATTATAATGTGGAATTCAATGGCACTTAAATGCTTATTCAAAAACATGACCACAATTTGTAACCCACTCTACATTTTTCAACAGTAACTTAAAATTTTCCTAATACTTGACAAGTTCTATCTTCATGAAGATTTGAAGCTAAGGAGGTTTTATGGCATGGTAAATTTTTGCTGATATTTTGAAATGATTGAACATATGGATAGAAGGAGTAGAAAAGGTCATAGTTCTCTTTTAAAAATGTTCAAACTTGTTACCTTAGATAAAATAAAAATAAAAAACTATATCAAGCTTTCTCCTTAGTTGCTTGTGAGGAAGTTAGTTTAAATGCCTTTCCAGTTTCTAAAATATTCATATCTCAATTCAAAAATGTAGGGTATAATAAAAAACTAGACCAATGGAAATAATGAATAGGTTACAGATTCCAATGGAAAGGTCAGGTCTTTCTAAAAATAAGAATATCAATAGGATTTTTTTTAATTTCACCTTAAATTATTAAGATTATTTCAGTTATTTCTAATGAGGATCGATATTTACATGGTAAAATCAAGAAACATTATCTAATGTATGTAGTATAAACATGAGAAGCATCATACCCATTAATAGATACAGATTAATCTTTTACTTCTCTACTCTGAATACATAAAAACATCTAAGAATAAATGTATCTATATTGATATAGTGACATATTTCACGAGTTTTCTGTATTCTTACTAAAATTAAGATTGAGACATAAACCTTGCCTTTACCTATTTCAAAAACTAAAAATAGAAAACCTAGCTAGATGCTTTTTATTTCAAAGTGTTCCCTTTATCTTTATGAGCTAGGTATTTACTTATTATAAGGCATTAGTAATTCCTTCCTTTCCAAGTTATTTTTAGGATGTTTTAGCTTTGCTGAGCTTTTTACCAGAGCAAAATATTCGATATGCTGGGTTTTCCTCTGCTATGTCCACCCCAGAGACAGGAGATTTCTTGCTTGAAATCTCAGTGCACACATGTAAACACAATGACTCAAAACAAGGCAACAAGTGAGAGGCAAGGTTAAAATAAGAACTCAGGCAATCTGACTCACAATCCGGGATTCAACCCCCTATAACTTGCTGCTGTTCTTTGTCCTCTGTGCTGTGTATCAAGATACTTGTTCTTTGCAGGGTGTTTCTGCTGCAAATCCAGTTGCTACTGCATTATGCAATGAAGTCAGAAGCCTCGGCTTGTGACATCAATATAGGTTGCTATGGTTACTCTTTCCATAAGTATTACAGGTTCAGTGTAGGCTCAAAAAAGGGGACTTCAGCAGAGTGGCAAAATAACTCACATTTATTCAGCCTAAATTACAAAGACAATGGGTGCAAAAAATGTTTTATAATTCCTATAATACATAAAAATTTTACATTTATGTTGTACATCATGCCTGAAGGTCATATCTCTACTATATTTATTGTTTTTCAATGAAAGTTCCCCAACAGAAACGACAATGCCACTGACTTTCTGATATACCACATCAATGTGATCCATGCAGAAAAGGATCTCATTGTAACACAGCCAATTAGTCCACGCATTTTGTCATTATGTAATTCCAGCCATGTTATGCATTATTTGTTATGCACAAATTCATAATAGCATGATGCCAATCTAGTTTTCCTATTACAGAAATTATTATGAAAAGATTTTACAGAGTTGCATATATACAGGCAGTTTTAGAGAAGTCTATTTTTAACAAAGCAGTTGTGAAGATCACCTTTGAGTGCACTAGTTCATCTTTATTTTCTTAGATTATTTTTGCCGGTGCCTCAGTTTCAATAGTCAAATTCGCCTCCCTCTATATGTGATATTTAGAAAGTTACTTTGGCCTTCACGTGTGTTTAACCAGAATTTAAAGTGCATGACTGCATAGTTACCAAGACTGAACTCCTTCCTTCCACAGATCCTGTTTTTATTATCTACCATCCTCAACAGGAGGATCTTAGTTCAATTCTGCAAGCATCTTTGAGCTACATGTTGGGATTACAATAAACTGGGCATTAGAAGATGCACAAGACATAGTCCCTCTGATGAAAAGCACATGCATGGAGTTGATAATCATAGAAGTAATACCACAAGTGATAATAATTATTTACTGAGTTCCTGCCATTATCCAGGCACCATGCCAAGTACTACATATCTCACTTAATCTCACATCAATGCAATGAAGAAGGTAAGTAAGCACTATTATCCCCATTTTACAGATAAAACTGAAGCTCAGTAGGATAAAGTGACCTGCCTGAAACCACATAGCTGGTTAGGAACAGAGATGGCTTGTGAACTTGGCACTGATTCCAAATGTTTGTGATGTTTAAACAGAAATTAAGGATAATTCCCCGTTACTTGGTGTGCTAAAAATTGAAAATTGCACAATAGTCTTATCGAGCAAGAATTCCTTGATACAGAATCCATCAGAGCAGAAGGCAACTAATAACACTGTGGTTGACTTCATAACCACTTTTGATGGTGAATCTTTATGTTTCTATAATATTTAGCAGTTCAGAAAGGGAGTTTCTCCAAGATATTCTTTTCTTCTTTTTTTAGAAATGAGAACACAAACACACCATGGAAAAATAATAGACTCTTCAATAAATGGTGTTGGGAAAACTGGATATCCACATACCAAAAAAAAAAAAAAACTGAAAGTGGACCCATTAATTCTTCCGGTGAAATCTTGCCAGGTGTGGTGGCTCATGCCTGTAATTCCAGTACTTGGAAGGCTGAGACAGAAGGATCCTAAGTTACAGTCCAGTCACAGCAACCTAGCAAGACTGTCAGCAACTTAGTGAGATCCTGTTTCAAAATAAAACTAAAAGAGCCTAGGGGTGTAGCTCAGAGGTAGAATACCCCTGAGTTCAATCCCCAGTACCAAACGATTTTAAAAATAATGTAAATTGGTATAGCCATTATAGAAAACAGTATGGAAGTAACTAAAAAAATTAAAAATAGAACAATCGCATCATGAAGCAATTATACTTTGGGGTATATTTCCAAAGGAAATGAAATCAGTATCTCAAAGACATAAATGTACTCCCACCAGGCATGGTGGCATACACCTATAACCTCAGTGACATGGGAGGCTGAGGTGAGGCAAGAGAATCGCAAGTTCAAGGCCAACCTGGGCAACTTAGTGATACCCTGTCTCACAATAAAAATGGATGAGCCCTGAGAGAAAACTGTGCTCCCATATACAGTGTCTCAGTATTCACAATAGGTAGGCTATGGAAACAACCTAAAAGCATGTCAACAGATGAATAGGTAAAGAAAAGGTGGGGGTGTATATGCTTGCAGGGGTACACACAGATATCCCCATGATATATACCCATGGGGGGTGTATATGCATGCAGGGGTACACACAGATATCCCCATGATATATACCCATGGGGGGTGTATATGCATGCAGGGGCACACACAGATATCCCCATGATATATACCCATGGGGGGTATATATGCATGCAGGGGCACACACAGATATCCCCATGATATATACCCATGGGGGGTGTATATGCATGCAGGGGCACACACAGATATCCCCATGATATATACCCATGGGGGGTATATATATGCATGCAGGCGCACACACGTGCAGTGGAATATTATATAGCCTTAAAGAGAGACAAATCCTGCCATTTGCAACAATATGGACGAAACTTGAGGACATTATAGTAAGTGAAATAAGCTAGAAACAGAAAGATAAATTTTGTACAATCTCATTTACATACAAAATCTTTTAAAAAAATCAAACTCCTAGAAACAGAATAGAAGGGTGATTACCAGGGGGTGGGGATTAGGAAAACTAAGGAGATATTCACCAAAGGATGGATTTCCTTTGGAAATATACCCCAAAGTATAATTGCTTTATGATGCAATTATTCTATTTATAATTTTTTGAGTTACCTCCACTGTTTTCTATAATGGCTATACCAATTTACATTACGTTCTGGAGAGCTAATGTGCAACATGGTGACTTTAGAAAATAATAATACTTCATGTACTTGACATTTTCTAAGAGAGATCTTTTTTTACTTTTATTGGTGCATTATAGTCTCACATCATAATGTAGTTCATAGTGATAGTTCCATACATGCACACAGCACTTGGTGGACTTTCCCCTGGCTCCCTCCCCCTTTCCCCCTTCCCCACACAGGGTACTGAGATTGGCATTGGTATTTTCAATTATGTACATAATGTCAATGGAAGTGATTCCTTCATTGATCCTCCATCTGCCCCACCCCCCTTCCCCTAGACCACCTCCCTGGCTCCACTGAAGTTTCTCCTCCATTATCTGGAGTCCCTCTGGTATCCTGATTACTCCCTAGTTTCCACATTATGAGAGAAAACATATGACCCTTCACTTTCTGTGACTGGCTAATCTCACTTAGAATAATGTGCAAATTAGTGCAGCCACTATGGAGATCAGTGTGGAGATTCCTCAGAAAATTGGGAATGATCCACCATATGATCCAGCTATACCACTCCTGGGTATCTTTCCAAAGGGACTGAAATCAGAAAATTAGAGTAATAGATGCATATCCATGTTTATAGCAGCACAATTCACAATAGCCAAATTATGGAACCAACCGAGGTGTCCATCAACAGATAAATGGATTACAAAATTATGGGATATTCACACAATGGAATTCTACTCAGCAATAAAGAAGAACAAAATAATATCATTTTCAGGAAAATGGATGAGCCAAGAGAGTAGATCTTAAAAATGTTCTTATCACAAAACAAAAGAGGAAATTGATATGTTAATGGATTGATGATGGTAATCATTTTCAATCTATACATATATAAAATATCACAGTATATACCCTATATAAATACAGAGGTATTTGTCAATCACATCTCAATAAGGCTAGAAAGAATATTGGCTCTATAACTTTTCTTGGAGAGTTGCTTTCATATTCCAATATGCTCCAAACTACTATACTATCTTCAGTTCAAATAAATATATTGTTAACTTAGTATTTATACTGAATTGAAGTTTATAAATCATGCAAAACAGTCACTCATTCAGCAAATATTTATTGAACCCCTATTATGGGTCAGGCTCCATGCTAAATGTTAGATATAAGACTACAGTAAATACTGAAATGGTCCTACAATGACAGATTGTAGTCCACCATGGGAGAAAGAAATGAATCAAATGACAACAAAAATAAACATAAAATTGTAGCAGTGTGTACCTAGCTGGTAGAATTCCTAAATTTCCTTATTCATCCATGCCATCAAATTCTACCTTTCTTTCCAACTCAAAATCCGTTGCTTCATCTCTCTCATCCAGTCTGGCCCAGGGTTCTCCCCATTCTTCCAAATTTGCCTCCTCTACCACGCGCCTCCTTCCTGCCCTTCTTTGCCACTAACCACACTAACCATATTGGAGCAATCACACCGCACACCCGTGTCTCACTAGCTCCTGGCACAACTTCCTGCTGGAGCTTCTACCCTAATAGTTCCTATGGCGGATCATTATAGACTCATCCCTAACACACTCCCCCGATCGCGTTGCAGCTCCCACCCACCCGAACGCTTTAGCCATGCTCCTGGCCAGGAAACTAAAATCTAACTGCTCAGTCTGACATTAGGAGCTTTTAAAATCCGACCACAAGACTGTGGTTCAATCTTAGGATCCATCACTCCTCCGCAGGAATCACCTCCCAAGCCAAGTGGACGGACCACTGATCCCTACGTACACATTTGCATCTTACTTTTCCATTTCTCAGCTTTTGTTCTTGCCATATCGCCACTGGAATTTCCCACCCTTCCCTCCTCCCCAGCTCCTCTTACCTTTTAGTATTCCAAAGGTGCTCCTAAGTCCAGCATGAATTATTGACTGGATGGTTACACCGTTCTGTATTTCTGGTTTTGTGGATATGCCTTATCTCCTCTTCTGGACCATGAGATCCTTGAGGAAAGAGACATCTTCTAGCACAGCCATAGCACATACATCTAGGATGATGAGTCATGTCCCAGGACAACAGAAGCTCATTTGGATAGTGCATAAGACACATATTTGCATCACAATTGTGTGATTAGGGTTTCCTTTTAAACATAACAGATTTGAATCCTTCTATTTGTTTCACTAAAACCTCATGTAATAAGCCACATGTGGTGGCGCATGCCTGTAATCCCAGTACTTGGGAGGCTGAGACAGGAGGATCGTGGGTTCAAGGCCAGCCTCAGCAACTTAGTGAGACCCTGTTTCAAACAGAAAAATAAAAAGGGCTGCAGGTGTAGCTCAGAGGTAGAATGTCCCTGGGTTCAATCCCTAGTACCAAAACAAACAACCAAAAAATCATATTAATAGAAAAATAGAATAAGATTTTGCCACTTCACTACATAGAGAAAATAATTTACTTGTTATATACATGACTTCCGATGGGATATTTCAAGCTAAGAGAGTAAGAAATAAAACAACTTGTTTGTAATAATCAAAACTCTTCCAATTTCAATAGAGAGAAACCAAACTTAACAATTAGATTAAGCAAAAACAGAAGGTAATTCACTGGCTCATATAATTGGGAAGACCATGGGTAGATCTGGTTTCAGTCTCAGCTGGATCCAGAGGATTTAATGATATTAATAAGTCTCAAGCTCAGTTGTGCTGAGGGTTTGCCTGTTCCCCATAGATGCAGACAAACCATGTGTATGTGGTAAAGACAAAGCTACCTCCAATTACAGTTTCCTATTATACCAGATTGGGTAACCCAATTAAACACACACACACACACACACACACACACACACACACACACACCTATCTCACTTTCTCTCTCCCTCCATACCCATAGAGAAAGTTCAGGAAAGACTATCGAACTCTGAACAGGTCATACATCTATCTTAGACAAGTCACCATGCCAGATATAAGGACACTTGTGAATAATTCAGCTTGGGCACAAGCCCATGCCTGTGGCCAAGGTGATAGAAGACATCTTAATTGGCTCTGCCTCCAAGTCCACATGGACCTCAGGAAACACAGGACCAGCTGCTTTTTCAGAAGGAAGAAAAATGGCAAAATCAACTGTTATTCCCTTCAAGTCAGAAAGACCCGTTGGGTCCTGAATCATCCAGATTGACTTTAAATTCTGAGACATTAACTCATACATCCATCCCCAAATGTTTATTGTATACCTACTATGTGCCAGTTATTCCGTTAAGCACTGTGGGTGATATACCAAGATTTTTCACTTTGATTCCTCATTATGAGAAATGCATATATTGACAGATAATTAGGATCCAAAGTAGGATATGCTATGTATCAGAAAAGAGTTTGGAGTTAAAGTTAAGGATTTCAGAGTAATATGGTATAGAGGTGACAATGGAAGCAGTAGAAATAGATGAAGGTGAAGGAGGAAAGAATAAACAGAAATAAGGCTTACAGAGAGAAAGGAGAACTTAGACTAAAATCTTATATCCATATTCAAGCTGTAGTCCATAGAGTGCAAGCTCCTTAAGAGTGAAACCCAAGCCGGGCATGGTGGCACACATCTGTAATCCCAGTACTTGGGAGACTGAGACAGGAGGAGTGCAGGTTCGAAGCCAACCTCAGCAACTTAGCAAGACCCTATTTCCAAGGAAAGAATTAAAATAGTGCTGGAGGTGTAGCTCAGAGGTAGAATACCCCTGGGCTCAATCCCCAGCAACACGCACACACCAAAAAACAGTGAAACCTAGTCCTTGCTTTGGGCAACAAAAATAATGAGAATAAAGAAATAGCAATGGTGCTAAGACACATTTTTGAATGATTATTTTATGAAAAGCATTGCCCTAAGCCCTTTTCTTGGATTATTCCCTTTAATTCTCAAAACAATTCTATGAAATCAATGTTAATATTAATATCCCCATTTTAAAGATGAGGGTGGCTGTAAAACTCAGAAATACTAAATAATCATCCCAAGGAAACAGTGCATTTAGTTTCTCAACAAGCCCTTCCAAACTCTTAAACCACCCTGCTAACAGCTTCCTCTCAAAGGTCTATCTTCCAGAACTGTGAGACAATATGTTTCTGTTGTTGGAGCCTCCCAGTTTCTGGTGCTTTGTTATGGAAGCCCTAGAAAACGAATTCAAATATCTTCAAGAAATCTTATGGCAAATTAAACCTCTTGCTAATGAACGGGGCAGTTCCTAAGGCTTCCTTTCACGGGGTGCCATGTCTACACAGCCAGGCTTCCCGTCCACAGTGAGAACAGCTGGATGATTCAACTTCCAGCTGTGATTTTATGTCCTCACAAGAAACACTTGCAAATAATTTTACACAGATATTACATGTTGTGTTTCCTGATACGTTGTCGTCTTTGGCTAAACAAAGGTTAACTTTTTTTTTTTTCTGGAGAGAATGCCTTTCTTTCTATTAGAAACTTGACACCAGCATCTTCAGTGATCATTTAAAGTTTTTATTCTTGGTTTCCAAGACACATCTAAACACCCAGAATGATTGTTTTACCCATAAGTTCATAGGTTAAGTTCACATTAAAACATTCTTCAATATCAAAAAGTGTTTTATTTTAACAACAATCAATAATTCATCCTATGGCTAATTTTAAGAGGTTTGATGGGAAGCCTGGGGGAAGATTTTGACTTATCTGAGGTTTTGTGAAGAAAACAAAAACATGGTACAGATCGTAGTTCAGATCTACATTAATAGCCCAATTTCCAAACAGTGTACTACAGCTTTTTACTGTGTTCTTGAGTAAATTGACAATGTGGAGAAAATGTAATAGTGTTGAACACCGCAGCCCCCTTAAGCAAAAAGTCATAACCCATGCGCCCTCTGGACTTTTTAGGGCAAGTGGAGTGGCAGGGATATTCTGAGTCAGCAGAAAATTCACTGCGGTGCACCCCTGGGGGGTAAAGCGAGACTTCTACCAGAACCACTGAGCCTGTTCCTGGACCCAACACGCTCTGCCTGCCTCCTTTCTTTCTTCCTTTTTAGGATTAACATATTTTTCCTACCAAAGAAATATATTTGGGGAGTAATAAAGGCATCCCATTGCTTTGTACAGAGAACTATTAAAGTGTAACAGACTAAAAAAGCATTCAGACACAGATACTGTTTCTCATTTTCTCAATTCTAAACATGAACTCTACAGTATAACATTGTGATTGGATATGAGTTTTAGATCCAAATAGCCCTTGCTTTAAACTGGCAAGTCCTTTTATTAGCTGGATAGAGCTTTAGGAGTAGCACTTAGCCATTTTATGTTTCCTCACGTATAAATTAATGATAATACCACCATATGGTTACTCTGAGAACCAATATAAAACCTAGTTCCCGAAGAGTACATGGCATAGGGAAGCCCACACAATAAACTCTTAATCAGTGAAAGGGCTGGAGGTGTAGCCCAGGGTGGAGCTCTTGCCTAGCTTAGGCAAGGCCCTGACTTCAATCCCCAGCACCAGGGGGAAAGACAGTATTCATAAATACAAGCTAGTGATTACACTTAAAAAAAAAAGACACCAATCATAACATTCTAGAAAAGTCAAAACTATAGCAATGGTAAGATGATTAGTGCTTTCCAAGCCTTGGGGAAGTGTTAGGTGATGGACGAATGAATACGTCAAGCACAGGGTAGAGTGTGTGTGTGTGTGTGTGTGTGTGTGCATGTGTGTATGTGTGTATGTATGTGTATGTGTGTATGCATGTGTATGTGTATGTGTGTATGTGTGTGCTTGTACGTGTATGTGTGTATGTGTATGTGTACATGTGTGTGCGTAGGTGTGTGTGCATGTGTGTGCATGTATGTGTGTGAATGTGTATATGTATATTTGTGTGCGCATGTGTGTATGTGTATGTGTGTATGTGTATATGTGCATGTGTATGTGTCTACGTGTGTATGTATGCATGCACATGTGCATATGTGTGCATGTGTGTATGTGTGTATACGTGTATGTGTATGTGTGGATGTATGTGTGTATGTGTATGTGTGTGCATGTGCATGTGTGTATGTGTGTGTGAGTGTATGTGTATGTGTGTGTCTGTGTGCATGTGCATGTGTGTGGTAATGGAGGTTGAACCCAGGTATACCCAGGCTATACCTCTGAGCTATACCCCCAGTCCTCTGAGCTATACCCCCAGTCCTCACTAATTTGCTAAGGCTGGCCTTCAACCTGTGATCCTCCTACATCAGCCTCCCAAGTACTGGGATTCTAGGAGTGCCACACCACGCCCGGATAGCATATGGAATTTTTTTTGTAATGATGGATACATGACACTGTACATTTGTCAAATGTGAACCCCATTGTATGCAATTTTAAAAAATAAAAACTATTTTGAAAATCATGGTATCCCAGAATGGAAAGCAGAATGTGACAAAGGGAACTGGATTAAAGATGCATAAAATAAATCTAATGGTTTTTAAAATGTATAAAACACCCTCACCAAAGAAGGAAAGGGAGAAAAGGTGACATAAATAACTTTGGAGCCGGGCGTGATGGCTCACACTTGTAATCCCAGTACTTGGGAGGCTGAGACAGGAGGATCACAGGTTCGCAGCCAGCCTCAGCTACTTAGTGAGGCCCTCCACAACTTAGTGAGACCCTGTTTCAAAATAAAGA
>PVJS01061373.1:0-10000 GCA_004027185.1 Glis glis | reverse complement strand
CTGTAACATTAATTTTTATTTGTTTACTATAGCTGGGAAATTATTATATCACTCATAAGTGCTTGATTCCACTCAAAAAAGCCTTCCCATTTGGAAAATCCGTGGTTGGCTTCATGGGACACGGTACACTGTATTTTCCATTTAACAGTGCTGCTGGTAAAACCAGCTGCCCAGTCTCGCTGTTAGTGACTCCAGTATACACAGCAAAAACAATCTGCCTGCTGACCTCTTGCTCAAGTTCAAACTATGTCATTCTGTCAATACCATCTACCTTGATTAGGTTGGGCTTTATACACAACAGGTTATGATCCCAGAGGGATGAAAAGCTTTCCCAAATTAAAAGCAGAATTTTAAAAGGAAATACTCATACATTCCTATGCAGTTTCCATTTGATATCCTCAAGGCTGGCCCAGGAACTTAAGCTCATGTTGATTGAAAGTGAATGTTTCTTTCTGGGTGTAGCCATCTTACAAATTTAATGGCAGGAGGAAAATAATAAAATGTGTTCCATGCTTCAATTAGACCTTTTATAACTTGGCACTTCAAAGATGGCAATGCCAAAGAAAAATCATTAATCCATAAAAAGAGACAAAAAGGACTGTGTGGGAGAAGACAGACCTCCAGGAGTGGAGTGCCTTGGCCAAGCAAACCCTCTCACCAAGATGGTCTGTCTTTTGTCTTGCCTCATTGTGAGTCTTCTCTTATGCTTCGTGCTATTTGGGTAAAACATATACTGTATTTGCTTCTAAAATCCAAAGTAATACATCCATGCTTTCGATTTTATCCTTAGCCGAAAGAGCTGTATACATAACCATGCAATAAAATGTTGGCTAGGCATGAAATGCCTATTCATGCACATGAATGATAGATGAAAGAACACACACACAGAGAACTGCAAAAAATGTAGCATCAAAGGATGCATCCTTCTAATTCGTATTTTGCAGTAGTATGCAACAGATTTGCTCAAAAGGACAGAGCCTTTCATAATCCCAGGCCAGATAACTATGGACACACAAATGCTGCCTGAGAACTTTGAGTGACAAGAGAAAAGTGGTTGAGCAATGTTTAGAACACGTGTGGCTCTCTCTGATCCTCTGAACTTATTTTCCAGTGATGTGAACAGCCTCTGTCACTGCTAGAATGTATAGATTAGCTAGGAGCCAAGGCGGCAAGAGAGTTCACCTCTCCTGTTCTCCTGCATACCTAATATGTCAGCACTAAACCTCAAATGATCCCACTCTGTTTCTTCCCTGCTCCATCCAGCAGGTCCAGCATTGCTGAAGATTGTTACCAAACCACAGAGGCCGATTCCATCACTAGTTCATGCTGTTTAACTTCAGCTGAGGCCCAGACTACCTCACGGATCCTTCAATCTCAAGTTCATTCCCTATCACATTTAATTGGCCCATCTGCTTCTAGCCTCCTCATTTCAACACCAAATTTTGGAAAAAGTAATCTGATTTTCTATCTGCAAAAAATAATCACCCTTTAAATCCTAAATCTCAGCCCCTGTCTCCAGCACTCATACAACTATACTGTGCACTTTGTCAAAGACTTTTCCCAACCAATCACCAAATCTTATGGCATGGTTTCATGCTTCTCTCTTCTGAACTTTACACACGTGGATGATCCTCCTTCTGGAAACTCTACTTGGGTCCTTGCTACTCTCACCACTATCTCCCTGTTCCACCTCCACCTGCCCCAGCTCATCGGGCATTTCTTCTGTTTTTCCTGCTGCTGCTGCTATTGCTGGCAGTTTATCCTCTTCCATCCCCTGACTCTAAATCCTGGGCTCTGTGAAAAAATGTTTTAAGCTCTTGCTCTAGCCCTGACAACTCTTCTTAGTACTAAACTCCTATTTTCAATGATGGTTACAAATGTTTATAAGAAATCTGCCAACATTTCAAGGTCAAAGTAACCCAATCTAAAACAATCACTGTAACCTTACTCCAACTTCTCTTTCCATGTCTTCCTTGATTCTTTTAATATTTATGCCTTTATTCTCAGTCACCAGGCTCAAACCTTGGCATGATCTTTACGCCTTCCTTCTTTACTCAGTCACCACTTTCTGTCCATTTTATTGCCACAGTGCTTCTTGACTCCCCACTCGCCATTTCATTGCCACCAGCCTCATTCAAAACTTCCCCACATTTCACCTGGATACTTATGGCAGTCTCCTAAATGATATTCCTACTCTCTTGACATCATAAGAATGAGGGGGAAAACTTTCCTAAGATCTAATTATAATTATTGGATCATACCATATTCCTATATAAGACCTTCAACAGATTCCAGTGCCTAAAGTTCAAAGTTCTTAGCATGGCTCACAGGATGTTTCTGATCTGTGCCCCTTGCCACCTTTAAGTTTTATTATCTATCTTCATTATAAACTACCTAGTCCCACATTTTTTGATTCAACATTTTTCTCATGAATTTCCTTAGCTAAAATGCCCTTCGTCTCCATCTTTGCTGTTAAATTTCAGTTAACCATCAAGGTGTAACTCCCCAGCAACCTACTACTCTGCTTAGTTGTTCACATATGTTCCACCTATCACCTTTGCTTCTGCAGAGTGAAGCTTGCTGCCTTGCACTTAGTAGGGTGGCTAAACTTAAACCTACTGTGTTTTTGAGGACTCACCACATCCGTTCTCCTGAAAGCATTCCTTACCCCCAACTCACCATGAATCCCTACTGCAGCCATTGCTTAGTTTCTACTATGGTATTTACTATATTTTACCTTCCAGTACAGTTATCTGGTTATATTTTGCTTACTACTAGATCCTTAGATCCCTGAGGAAAAGCACCTTTACCTTTCTGTTATTCATATAGGGGCTAGATTGGTGGTTTTCAAAGTGTGGCCCCCAAGCCAGTAGCACCAGCATCACCTCAGATTTTGTTACAAATAAAATGTTCCAGGTCCTAGCCCAGACTTATTGAATCAGAAACTCTGGGATGAGCCTAGAAATCTGTATTTTAATAGCCCTGCAGGTGATTTTGATATACATTCAAGTTTAAGGACCACTGATGGAAAATATTTTTTCAAATAAGCAACCCTCAGTAAGATAACACATATATAAACTGTTAATCTTTTATCATTTAATATTATATTATCATATAACTCTTCTAAAACATTAAAAATATAAGTCAATGATATGTTATCAATAGATTATATCTAATTTACACATTTTGAAGAGTTCAAAAAATTATAGAAATTATGACATAATGATACTGTGTTTGTAAAGTTCAAAACAAGATAAACAATAGATTGGGCATACATAGTCTTACAATTAATTTTTTTAAGAACCCAAGGGAATCTAATCATAAAATTCAAGATCAAGGTACATCCAGGGACAAATAGATGGAGAGGATGCGGGTGAAGCAGAAACATAGACCCAAATCATTGGTAATATTTTGGGTCCTCACTTGGGTAGTAGGTTCACAGATGTTCATTACATTACTGAAAATAATTAATGAATTAATTAAATAAATAAGGCTATCCATGGATCAATGATGATAGTATTTCATGACTAAAGAATTATTACTCTAATGTGATAGTATTTCATGACTAAAGAATTATTAATCTAATGATCTGTGCTCTGAAATACATAAAATATTTTAAAGAGATAAAGAAGAATTAAGACATGTCACAATTCTATCCCTAGTATTATTCTTTTTTAATCTTGCTATAATTTTTATTATCATTGGCTATGTATTTTGAAAGATGAATGTATCCAAAACTGGTTAAAAATAAAATATAAAAGAAAAAGTTCAAGGTATTGGTAATTAGGTTCTTTATTATAAAACAGAATCAAGATTGCTTGTACATTATAGAAAATAATTTATGCTCCTTATAATACACTATCCTATAAGTTGACTACACAATGAAAGAATACTGAATATTTCAATAGTTTTTAAACCATATTTCATTATTGAATTTTTAAAATTAATAATTTAACTTCAGTCAACTAAGAATGTAACTGGCAAGAAGCTGTAGCTGTGGTGATTCCAGATTAATAGTTTGTATTCTGGCTTTAGCAAATAAGTAGTTTTACGTTTTTATAGTATGAATTTCAACAAATGATTTTAGATAACATTTTTTGAGGAAAGACATGCAGGTTGTAATTATAGCTCTTCCTTTCTTTCTACAGTTCCCAAAGAATTGCAATGCAATAATAAAAATATTCTTAACCACCAATTATGATGAATGTTC
This sequence comes from Glis glis, assembly GCA_004027185.1. Lineage (NCBI taxonomy): Eukaryota > Metazoa > Chordata > Mammalia > Rodentia > Gliridae > Glis > Glis glis. Next base: position 5,790 of record PVJS01061373.1, on the reverse strand, counting down.
ACTGTACCTGTGTGCGATTGAATGCCACTCTTGCGAAGACAGCTTGGGACACACTAGCCCTCTTCAGCTCATCTCTGACTTGCTGGTAGATATCTGGAGAGACTTCCACAGAAGAGTTGGTTGGCTCTGGCTTAACTGCTCTGGGGATTGGTGGATGGTTCAGGAACTGCTGGTTGATGGCTTGAGGATGCTGGTGAGCCAGGAGCCGGCTAACGGCAATCTGTTGGTTTATCAGATGGGCCATGGCTATTTGTTGCCTGACAAGTTGTGGACTGAGCTGGGGAGAAAGAAGACCAGGGCTCATGATGGGCTGTAACGCGGGCACTTGGTTTCGGATTGGAGTACTGTGGTGGATTTGGCTATGAGGAGACTGTTCGTTGGTTTTCCCCAGGGATGCCAGCTGGTTCATATTTGGTAAATGCATTGGACGCTGGCCCAGAACACAATAGTCTGAAAGGTTTTCTCGTTCCACTCTTTCCACTGTCAAGAGATAAAAATGATAATTCATCATTATTTTCATTGTTATAATTTATTGTTAATATGTGGAGTATAAAACTATCATATTTGAGTATATTAATGATATAAACTTTTTATCGTAAAAGTTGGAAGCCCTAGAGTAAAAGTTATTCATTCTTGCAAAATGTTATAATAATATTTTTGCATAGAAGAAATAAAATTAAAAATATTTGCTGCTTCAACTTTCTTAAATTTTCTAAAGTGAGCATTTCATTGAATAGCCAAGACAGAAACCATTAGCCATTACAAATTCTAAATCCTCTCAAATTCCCTTGCTCAATCATCTCCCTCCCTTATCATCCTTGGTAATAAAAGCACCAGCTATTCTTATCTTCTGTAGTTTGTGGTTAATGGTGTAGTACATGGTTATCAAGAAAGGTCAAGAAACAACATCTCCTATCTAATTAATGACCACCTTGTAATAATATTCATAAAAAAGTCTACCACATAGTATATCCATTTATTGCCTCATTTGCTATCTTTTTTTTTATAAGAGTGTTTCTCTAAGAAATAGATATTTAAGGGATCTCAAAAAACTGGAAGAGAGACCAGTAAAGAAGAAGTGGATGGGAGGAGAGGGGCAGGAAAGGGGAGGCACTGGGGTCATCTCACCTAGTTTTCCAGCACACATCATTTCTGCCTAAATTTATTTTAAGCCTCAGTAGTTTTCCATACAAATATAATTATTTAAATTATGTGCATGTATAAATATAGCACAATGAATCCTTTGTTTATGCATAATTATAATGGACCAATAAATAATTTTAAAAAGAAACAGATATTTTAGTGATTGCGATATGCACTGAGATAAGAAAGGAATTGCACAAGATTAATAACAGCACTTTGACTTGTCCTTAAATAAGGCTCTCCCCTTCTCCAAGTTATCTATTTTATTAGGTTTTATTATATTGTTCTAAAGGTTTAAAGAATAATTTTAAAAGACAAGAAAAGGATTATGAATATTATAGATATACAACTATAAGGCAATTTTTTTTCTTCCCCCAAGATTATTTCTCAGGAGAGGTGGAGGCACCTCCTAGTCAAACCTTTATTTGAGCTCTGTATTAATATTTTATTGTTTAAAATAAAGCTGTGATTGGAGAAAATATATCAGGCTATATCAACTCCATTACTATTAGTTTTAAGTATACATAGATGTAATCTAACAAAATCAGTTTTTGACAGCAAATTTCCATACACTTAATTATTTCTTATAACTGTGTATGTTGGATATGATTATGTAAAAGTCTATCAAAACTAACTTCAAGGGGCAATGTTCTGGGTGGCTACATGCTGGAGATCAAAAGTATTCACTTGCAGGACAAATTTGTTAAATAACTGTCCCTCTGATATACAAACGCTGCTTATAGTTTAGCACACAGTTTATAGTGACAAAATTATATTTGCATTGAAAAATACTGAGGCTTAAAAAATTTAGGCAGAAATGTTGTGTACTGGAAAACTGGGTGAGATGACTCAAAATAGGAAATTTAGCAATGACAGAGATACTGGTGCCAAATCACATGTGAAGAATTTGAATAAAATCAATCAATAACTAAAGGGTGGGAAAAGGTAGTGCTTCTAAATTAATATCTTATGTAATGTGATTTTAAAATATATTTGTGGAAGTAAATTAACATGTTAAAAATGTAAGTAGATATGTGACCATTTTATTCACATGTCTAAGAGCTTCGTTTATTTAAAACTTCCCTTAAGGAAATATGTGAACACCCAACATCTTGGGACCACAATATATTTAGATATGTGCAGTATTTTTTTCTCCTTTTTCTAAAGAACTGAATTTTTGCTTAACTTTCCTATTAACTCCCAAATAAGTCAAAAGTTTACTTCAAATTTCTTCAAGGGTTCAATTTCTAACTTAATCCTTTCAATATAATTCATTTAGTTTATGTGTTACCTTTCCTTCATAAGGTTCAAGGTAAACAAATTATTTTAATCTTCTCCTCCACAAGCAAACATTTTCCAATCATTATATTAATTAAACCTTAAAGTACATAGTCTTAAAACCATACCAAGCAAATGGTCAGGAGACTTCAGATAAGGTAATCTAATACAGTTTCTATCAAACAGGAATTACTCTTGTAATTTCCTTATTGAAAGAAGATGTAAAGAAACCATGAATGACTTCCAGAGTCAAGTCATAACTTAGAGACAGAAACACTTGGCCTCAGGTAAACACCTGATTCACTCCTGTTTGTTTGGTAATTCAAAGTAAAGATGAGTACAAATATTAATTATGTTTTCAGGTACTTAGTAAGCAAAAGTTTTATTGACTTCTTTTGCTATTTAAAAAAAAAAAACCACAGAACTACTCCCTTATAGAACATATCCTTTGACCAAAAGTTAACTATCCAGCTTTTCAGCATTTTCATTTTTCAAGGTTTTCATTATATTTGAGAGAATTTATTTTCTTGAGATATATCTAAATCATACCTTTATTAAAAAACACTCCATTCATAGATCTAGCCATAATTGTGCATGCAATTAAATGTAAATGTCGGAGTTCCATGAAATCTATGAATTGGTACAACAAGAGTCATAATAATATCAGTCCATATTCCTTTAAGTTCATACATAATAACTAGTCCTATCTTTATGAGTTCTTGGATCCTTATAAATTCATATTGTTAAGAACTATGACTGTGGAAGTATCCTTACAGACTGCTTCCTAGACCTCAGTGAAGGACTGAACATGTGACTGCTACTCATCCAGGTAGGTAACAGCCAGAGACAACACCCAGAGAGGGACTAGGTAGAGTGGGAGAAAGCCTGCCCAGTGTACAGGAGCTGCCACTACCTTAGCTCAGCTAGTTGTGTATTTATTATACTGTCATTTCAATTTTTATGAAAAATCTGAATTTTTACATGATATCTTCTAATTTGTATGTTATCACAACTAATTTCATTTTTCAAGTAAAATAAAATTGAAATGAAACCTTTTTGATAACCAAATCCTGCCCATAGGCGGCTTGTTTTTAAAATTTTACCTAAGAGACTATAGACACCTCTTATGTTTTTCAGTCTCTGGACTCTACCAATCAAAATCAGGGTTTTTACTTCTAAAAAAAAAAATAATAAGGGGGAAAAGAACCCATCAACCCAACTTGAAGAGTGCCTAAGGATGGAACGTGCATCACCAGGCTGCACCTCCACTAACCAAGGCAGGTTACAATTCCAGTAATAGTTTGCACAGGTTTTGCAAGCCTTTTTCATTTATTTCTAGCTGCCATTCTTATAAAAATAACATCAGAGTAATAGTTTTAGCCTCAAGTCACATCAGGTGAAGTATAAATGCAAAAGAAGGAAGGAAAGGGAGGGAAGGAGGGAGGGAGGGAGGGGAAGGAAAAGGAAGGGGGAAGCATCTCAATATGCCAGACTCCAACTGAAAATAAAGCCTGGACATTTGTTACTTCTTTTCCTCTATCTTTCCTCCCTCCCTTCCAGCCTTCCTTCCTTCCTTCCTTCCTTCATTCCTCTCCTCTCTCTCTCTCTCTCACTCTTTTATTTTCTTTAGTTTTATTCCCTCCCTCCTCCTTCCCTCTTTCAATCCCTCTCTCTTGTCTTTTTTCTAAATAATTTGGAAATATTCACGATGGCTGAAACACAGACCAACACAGTGCTAATTTTGTTTCTGCTTTTTCACTCCGTGATGGAAAACATCATGCTAAGTTTGTCTTAAACCAAACCAAGACCAAAGACAATATGTTGGCTCTGAAGGTCCATCGTGTCCCTATGATGCTCAGCAATAGGTCAGAAACCCTGGGAAAACGTGAAGGATGAAAGGCGGTGCTGCCTCTGACAGTGAAAGCCATGTTCCCATTCACAAGGGGAAATGCCCTAGACGAAGTCAACATGCTACTTATGAAAGAAACATTAAAAACAGAACTGCTTCCAGGGCTTTAAGTCAGAGCTGCAATTTCATTCACAGTGAACCTGATTCAGTTGTGGCCAAAGTCCTGCAGGGAGTGTGCCTGGGAAGTCCCCAGTCAGGACACAGCTTGAGGAACTGTCAAGCCAAAAGGGGTGGAAATGCTTCCATGCCTAGTAGCTGAGAGGCTTTCGGTAGCTCCCCCAGTCTCTGAGGAAGGCCTTCTGGGTGAATGGTCAGGACTGGAGTCTGCTCAGCTTTCTGAGAAACTTGGAGTTCCAGAGCATCTTCCAGTTCCTTTAAGCTTTCTGTGACTGAGAGAACTGGTCACTGTTATCTTAACACCCTCTATGCTCATGAGGTTCCACTTAACTCCAAAATAGGTGGGGCCTTTGTTGCACTGAATTAGAATTCCAGGGGTTCCTGAAGCCTTTCCAAGTCCCCACACTTGATGTCTAACCAAGAGCACCCACGACCATTAGCTGTTCAGATGCCCATGACTGCTGGCCATTGCTGCTTGTTCACAGAAAGGTACACTCCTTCCCAGGGATTCATTTGCATTACAATTTAAACCATTTGGTCCAAAACCCTTATTTTATTTCAAGCAATTTTAGCATACATTCAGGAAAGCAAACCAACGATTTAGTTTAAACATGACAAATTCCTGATATATATTTATATATTTTAGGTTATTGCAAAACATTTTCAATACATATAGATAACATGTATTCTATACATATATAATGTATGTGTATATATATATTGTCTTTTATATATGTATATATATGTCACATATATATATATATATATATATGTATGTATATCTTAAATGCCAAGATTCTGACACTTAACTCATTTTATTATAATTTCTTTATTGCAATCTTGGGTAAATATCTTTTCCACTGCCAGGAAAGATATATGGTATAATGGTTACAAGCAAAGACTTCATAGCCAAACTGCCAGAATTTGAATCCCAGCACTTACAACTTGATAGAAGTCTAACCTTGGCAAGGTTTCTTAATTTGCCTGTGCTTTTATTTTTTCATATATAAAATGTGGTTAATCATTATGCCTACTATGAAGGAGATTATGTAGATTAAATGAGTTAATGTATGTCAACATTTAGAACACACACACACACACTCCATTCAGGTCTGTGCTATGTCAGAGATACTCAAAGTGTGACCCTTCAGTATCTATATGACCTGGAAGATAATTAGATATACTAAGTCATAGCCAGGCACCATGGCACATGCCTGTAATCCCACTACTCGGAGGTTGAGAGACAGGAGGATCACAGATTCAAGGCCACTATGCAATACCTTAGTGAGCCCCTCAGCAACTTAGTGAGACCCTATTTCAAAATTAAAACTAAAAAGGGCTGA
>PVJS01061372.1:0-11009 GCA_004027185.1 Glis glis | reverse complement strand
TTTTCTTGCAAATGCTGTTATTTTGTTCTTCTTTATTGCTGAGTAGAATTCCATTGTGTGTATTTCCCACAATTTTGTAATCCATTCATCTGTTGATGGACATCTAGGTTGGTTCCATAATTTGGCCACTGTGAATTGTGCTGCTATGAACATGGGTATGCATATATTACTGTTGTTTTCTAGTTTCAATCCCTTTGGTATGATACCCAGTAGTGGTACAGCCAGATCATATGGTGGATCCATTCCCAGTTTTCTGAGGAATCTCCACACTGATCTCCATAGTGGTTGAACTAGTTTGCAACCCCACCAACAGTGTAGAAGAGTCCCAATTTCCCCACATCCTCACCAACATTTGTTGTTGTTTGACTTCTTAATGCTTGCCATTCTAATTGGGGTCAGATGAAATCTTAGAGTACTTTTGATTTGCTTCTCCCTGATTGCTAATGATGTTGAACATTTTTTCATGTATCTATTGGCCATTTGTATCTCTTCTTTCGTGAAGTGTCTATTCATTTCAGTTGCCCACTTCTTGATCGGATTGTTTGTTTTCTTAGTGTAAAGTCTTTTAAGTTCTTTGCATATCCTAGATATTAGACCTCTGTCAGAGGGATAGCTTGCAAAGATCTTTTCCCATTCTGTAGGCTTTCTCTTTAAGCTCTTGATGGTTTCCTTTGATGAACAGAAGCTTTGTAGTTTAATGCTATCCCACTTATTAATTCTTGTTTTAATTTCCTGTGCTTTGGAGGTCTTGTTGAGGAAGGTTCTACCTGTGCCTATATGATGGAGTGTTGGACCTATGGCTTCTTCTAATAATTTCACAGTCTCTGGTCTAACTTCCAAGTCTTTGATCCATCTCGAGTTGACTCTTGTGCTGGGTGAGAGGTAAGGATTCAGTTCCATTTTTCTACAGGTAGATAACCAGTTTTCCTAGCACCATTTGTTGAAAAGACTGTCCTTTCTCCAATGTATGTGTTTGGCACCTTTGTCGAAAATCAATTGGCTATAAGTTTGTGGACTTGTTTCTGTATCTTCTATTCTGTACCACTGGTCTATGTGTCTGTTTTTGTGCCGATACCATGCTGATTTTATTACTATAGCTCTGTAGTATAATTTGAAGTCAGGAATTGTGATGGCTCCTGCATGGTTCCTATTGCTGAGAACTGCTTTGGCTATTCTGGGTCTTTTGTTTCTCCAGATGAAACTAATAATTTGCAGACAATATGATCCTATACCTAGAAGACCCAAAGAACTCAACCAAAAGTCTACTAGAACTGATTAACAAATTCAGCAAAGTAGCAGGATACGAGATCAACCTAAAAAAGTCAGTAGCTTTCATATATGCCAACCATAAATCCACTGAGAAAGAAATCCAGAAAACAATCCCATTCACAATAACTTCAAAACCAATCAAATATCTAGGAATAAACTTAACCAAAGAGGTGAAAGACCTCTACAATGAAAACTATAGAACACTGAAGAAAGAAATAGAAGATCTTAGAAGATGGAAAGATCTCCCCTGCTCTTGGATAGGCAGAATAAATATTATCAAAATGGCCATCCTGCCAAAAATGATCTACAGAGTCAATGCAATCCCTATCAAAATACCAACATCATTTTTCGCACAGCTAGAAAAATCAGTCATTAGTTTCATCTGGAGAAACAAAAGATCCAGAATAGCCAAAGCAATTCTCTATCACAATAATTTTAAGTGGTGATATTAGGAATCATACTTTACACTTAAAATGAAAGCTCATCAGTATCTTTATTCTCTCCTTAAACCATCCAAATTCAGTGCACTTACTCTAATCACTACTGGACCAACTTATATATTATTGTTCATAAGTATTTTAAATCTCATTTCTTTAAGTCCATGAAACAGCATTATTGTTCCATATGGCAAATATGCTCCTTTAGATTCCTCCATATTTACAAACTTCTTGATCTTTGATTCTTTAATTACCATCTTCCTACATAAAACACATCTTTTAGACTTTCCTTTAGTAAGAATCTGCAGGTGGCAACCTTGCTCATATTTTGTTACTTGAAACTATCTTTTTTTCCACCATCATTCTTGAAATATATTTACTGGGTAGAATTTTAAGTTAGAAGCTACTTTTTATCTCAATACATGAGGAGAGTCATCCACTGTTTTCTGGTTCCACTACTGTTGTTGAGAAGTTAGCTGAAGATCTAGCCATGAGGAGAATCACTGGTTACCACTTCAGCCCACGGCATCTTGCATGGTAATTTCTACTATTTGCAGGCATCTGGTGAGACAGTACACTCACACACACATTCCATGAAATGTGTTTACTACTTACAGATAGGCAGCAAGGAATTGCAGTAGCCTAGAATTCATGATGAACCTGTCCCCCAAATCTCAGGAAAACTGCCCAGGGCAGGAGAGTCTCCACTGCACCTACCCCAATTGCACTACAACTGGGGGCCCCTGAAAGGTAGTCCATCCTGAATTTTATATCCTGGTGGTGACCTGATATGCTGAACTACGATTTGAACATTCCATTCTAGGAAGAACAGGAACAGAGCCCAAGCTGTTCTGGACAGTCCATCTTTGTGTCATGATTTTGCATTACCGGCATATTCCCAGCACTTTTAAAAAATGTTATTGGTGCACTGTAGTTATACATCATAGTGAAATTCACAATCATATTCACATATGTACAGAACCTCTCTTGATATGCTTCCCTTGGCACTCCACTCCCTCCTTCCTCGATCCCTGTACCTGACAGTGAGATCGGGAGTCATACATTCATATACAAACACAACATTTGTTCTGATTCCTTCCTCAAACTTCACTCCTCCCCTCCCTCCCCCAATCCCCTTACACTATTCTGCTGGTCTTGCTCTCCTCAATTGTCTTAAGTCCCTTTTGTTTCCTATTTTCTCTCTAGCTTCCACATATGAGAGAAAAACACCTGACCCTTGATTTTCTGAGTCTGGCTGATCTCAGCAAGATATTCTCCAGTTCCACCTACTTTCCTACACATAATTTTGTTTTTATGTTTGAGTGAACCTCCATTGTGTTTATATACCACATTTTCTTCATCCATTCATCTGTGGATGGGACTTATAGATTGGTTCCATAATTTGATTATTGTGGATTGTGCTGCTATAAATATGGGCATGCACGTATCACTACAGTATTCTTTCTTCGAAAATATACTGAGGAGTGTGGTATAGCTGGGTCATATGGTGGCTCCATTATTAGTCTTGAGGAATCTCCATATTGATCTCCATAGTGGTTGTACTAATATACATTTCCATCAATAGCATATGTGTTCCTTTTTCCCCCACATCTTCTCCAGCATTTGTTATTGTTTATATTCTTGATGACTGCCATTCTAACCGGAGTTAGATGGAATTTCAATGTAGTTTGATTTGCATTTCCCTAATTGCTAATTATGTTGAACATTTTTTATATATTTGTTGGACATTTTATTTCTTTGGAGATATTTCTACTCAATTCAACTGCCCATTTTTTATTGGGTTATTTGCTTTTTGGTGTTTTTTGGGGGGTTCTTTATATTCTAGATATTAGTGCTCTATCAGAGAAGCAGCTGGCAAAGATTTTCTCCCATTTGGTAGGCTTTCTCTTCATACTCTTGTTTCCTTTGCTATGCAGAAGCTGTTTAGATGCCATTCTATTTATTGATTCTCAATTTTATTTCCTGAGCTTTAGGGATCTTATTGAGGAAGTCTCTGCCAGTGCCTATATGTTGGAGAGTTGGTCCCTATGTTGTCTTCTAGTAATTGCAGTTTCTGGTCTAGTTTCTAGGTCTTTTATCTATTTTGAGTTTACATTCATGCAGGGGGAGAGATAGGAGTCTAGTTTCCTTCTTTTACATATGGATATGCAGTTTTCCCAGCACTATTTGTTGAAAAATCTGTTTTCTCCAATGCATATATTTGGCACCTTTATAAAAAATCAGCTGGCTGGAGCTGTGTAAATTTGTCTTTGTATCTTTTATTCCATTAGTCTACGAGTCTTTTTTATACCAATACCATGCTGGTTTTGCTACTATAGCTCAGCAGTATATTTTGAATTCAGGTACTGCCCAGCACATTTTTCCGAGAACTACAAGGAAGAAGAGGAGGAAGAGCTGGAAGAGCTGGGTCACCAAGACCATCCAGGGACTCATCCTATTCTAGCCAATGTCCTTTGAAGGTTACCTGGAACTTTTGTTTTGGCTACCTTATTAAGTTTTTGTCTTTGGCATTCTGCTGGTTTGCTATGATGTGTCTAAGTGGGGATTTCATATCTATCCTGCTTAGGATAAATCTGTGAACTTGAAAAATTCTCAGCAATCATATCTTAAAATATTGCTTCTCTCTCACTACCTCTCTGAAACTATTAGGTATATATTAGATTGTTTTGCTTCGTCCTGCCCTCACATTTTCAAGCTACTTTTCTATGCAGCATTCTGGATAATTTCTTCAGTCCTATATTGCCATCTCCAATTCTAATTTCAGGTCCCTCTAATTTTCTGCTAAACCTGTCCTGAGGTTAGTTTATTTTTAGCTATTCCATTTCCCATTTCTAGTTCTGTTAGTTCTTTTTCAAACATATTAAAAACTAGTTAGCTTTTATTGTGCCTTGTTTCCTGTAGACATTTTAAACAACTTTCGTTCTTAGCACATGTATTATATTACACACGTGCTAATTCCAATGTCTGAGTTTCCTGGTGGTCTATCTGCTGCCTTGCTTTTACTGCTAGATTTCCTTGTGGCATTTATTTAAATATGAGGCATTCAGTTTCCTAGGAAATTATTTGTGACCCCAAGATCCTTCTAAATTTTGTCTAAATCTGCCAGGCACTTATTCTGGGACCATTACACATAAATTCGTAGCTTAAGTTTTGTTTTAGCACACTGATGACTTGAATTTGGGACAGCCTGCAACTTTGCACAAATTCTGGAAGAAGTTTTCTTCTAGTTCTCTCTTACCCTGAGGGTATTATAGACCTCAGGGTCCTGGCTTTATGGAAAAAGCACTGTTTATGCCTCTCCACTTCAGGTGGGCACTAAGCTTTGTCTTCTACCCACAATGTTCCTAAGGACAATCAAAACCAAACCCAAAATTCACCCTCAGGGCAAAGAGGCTGCAGTTTCACCTAGCAATATTGGCCTTGTAATTACTTAATCTCTTAGGATATTACCAACTCCTACATGCACCTGAAAATGCTGTTTCTATTCTACCTAAAAGTTTTAGTTTTCAGTAGAATTGCTCTGATAAGCATAGTCTGCCACATGATTGAAAAGGAAATCTAATATTTTGTGAAAATTCTATATATTTCACCTTTTTCTTACTTACCAATGTCAGAAAATTTCCCATGTCCTTACAAATTCTTTGTAAACCTAAACTTAACCGGGCTCGCCCATGTGTCTAACAGTGGCTGAGGACTGGCTGGCCTCGGATGGCGAGCCAGTCCAGACTTAACATGGTGGTTGGGCGGCTTTGCAACAGCGCTGGTAGAGGTGTGCCAGGCACTGAGGCCTAGACCCTAAGAATGCATAATCATTATACAGTTCTTTTGAGCAAATAAAGTCACAAGGCCAGCCCAGATTTGAAGAATTGGCAAACAGATGGATGATAGGAGAAGTTGCAAGATCACCTTACAAAGGGCATGGTTACTGGGAGTGGTGGAGAACCAGGGCCATTTTGCAATCAACACAATAGTTTTATCAGAATTGCTCATAATAAAAAGAAGGCTTCTAGGAAAATGGTTAAATCTAAGGTGAATTACAGAACTCAAAATTGGTAAACTAAGTATATGTTAAGGGGATTTATTCAGTTGAGAAGGAAAGAACAGTAAGTTTGATTTTCAATAAGCTAGAAATAGCAAATGGAATCTCAAATACAGATCTAAAGTTCAGAAATGAGATTTAGGCTGGTGTTATAGTCCAAACATCTTAGTACTTGTGTCTTTAAAACTCAGTACTTTTTGGACACTACACAAACTTCTCAAACTTTCTAATCAGACACCACCACCTTCATTTTCTGTTATTAATCTTTGATATTTGTGTTTTTACCACAGAACAAATAAGCCCACTTCAGAGTGGTATGCTATCATTCAAAGAGTATAGCAATCAACAGTAAAAGTGTAAAACACCTTGAGCTAGTAATTTGTGTGGTATCTAACAAAAGTGACTATGATTTCCTCAAAAATTTAAAACCTCCTGTAGCACCCCTGTGAGTTCTCTGTGCCTGAGTTATTTCCCCACAGCCCTAAACCCCAACCTTGCTTCGGTTTTCTTCACAGTCCTTACCACCCTAGGTATTTTATTTATGTATTTTGTTTCCCTCCTTTAGAATGTGAGTTGTGTGAGGGTAGACTTATTGTTTCTGATAGCTGCTCTATCCCCAGTATCTAGAATGGTGCCTGGCATATGCAAACTTTCAATATGTATTTGATTTTTTAAACTTATAAATCAACTTCGGTTTAAGAAAAACTTGTAAAGGTATTTTTAATATCCCCAACCATTAGGTAATAAGTGAAATTCTCAAAATAACTACCCATGGTTCATTTAAAGGGTCATTTGTTATACTGTAGAACATTATATGTTATATAATCTACTATACAAATGATAGTATAATATTGAATCATAAAGCTTCGCTTTAACCTTCCATTATGAATGAACAATGACTCAGAGAAGGGGACATTCAGAACAACAATCATGTATTATTAAAGTAGAAACGATGAAACTTTCAGAATGAGAATATATCTAATAATAAACTTGTTGGAATTCTACATCTATCATTATGATACACTTAATTGATGTAACTAAAGAAAAGCCCTGAGGCTTAAGCTTGAACAAAAACAGCATAAAACAAATTTGGTTAAGAAAATTCTCAGCAAAATTCCAAAGTTCGACCATTTTAGAACCTTTCTTGTTTAGTTCAAGAATCAAACTCCATCCGGTGTTAGTCCAAAATGTCAGAGTTTTCTGTCTTCTAATGATCCATACATTGAATTCATACCATCCAAAAATAAAATACTCCATTAAAGCTGAAATAATAAATTTTAAAAGCCCATGATAATTAAATATGAGTTTCTAGATTTTACATGTTTTGTTAAATTTTCTTGTATTTACTGAAATTTTGGTTTTGTAGACTCAGTAATACTAAATTGTCTGTTGGGTTTAGTAGTTTCTTGCATTAGCTCCTGCAACTGTCCAATTTGCTCATCACGAAAGTCATTTAGTTTTTCTTCTGGGAGGGAGGTGCCAAAACATACTTTTTCAGTTGAATTTTGTCTGTTTTCATTAGCTTGCTGCCATAACACTGCTGCATACACCTAAGAGAAAGAAAAATGAAGGTCACAGAGATAAAATTAAGATTGATGATCACTTAATCATGGAAACTTGAAAAATTCTAATTGCAAATTACCTATTTTTCTCCATTACTACATAGCATTTGTTTAGATGCAAACAATATAGTCATGTCTTTAGTATTCAGCAATAATTTCAAATATGCCTTTTAGAAAAGTTCTTATCCTACAAATCAGTGGAGGGGGAAGCCATGGTGGGGCCTTGGGGAGCATCCGTGTATCAACCACAGCCATAAGTACAGCTGTGCACACACACTATGCACAACTTCTCTCATCACCTTTTCAAAGAGGGGCAAATGGTCCTATAGGCTTAAAAGTGGGTCTCAAAATTCATTAAGTCTATTCCCCTATCTTCAGTTAAAAACCTAAAACACAGTAGAGAGAGAAACTTTTTAAGCCTTTTTGCCTTCAATATTTAACAACCATCTTTGTCAGGAAAAAAAAAATCCATATTTTTTCATGCTTTTATTCAGTCAGCATGTTCAGCCTAATATTCCAAATATCATCATCTGCAGAGTCACTTTTATGAAATAGACTTTTACTCAAAATTGATCTTTTAATCAAGCAGGAACTACCAATGTATTTCATTTTGTGAAGTTAAAAGATCATATGCACACATTATTAGATTCTCATTTCTATAGTTGTTGGGTTTTTTGTTTTGTTTTGTTCTGAAGTAAGATCCCATTTGGCGGTAAGAGGAAAGGAAAACTTGGATGGTAGCCTGCAGTGTCACTGAATGAGGAATCAGGGCAGTTGGGGATACCCACAGCAGTTATAAAGTGAGAAGGAACGTGCCGGGGGGAAAAAGCTATTGAAGGGGAATCCCAAATTTGGTAAATAAATTATTCCAAAATCTTTGACTCGCCCCTTATTATGTATGCTTAGGAAAGAGTCAAGCTGCCTGAATCTGTAAGAATGTGATTTTAATGCACACAAAAGATAAAAATAAACTGCCAGTTTAATAAAATTAAATTATCTCAAAATAATTATTTAAATTATAAATTTAAATGGTTTATGAAAATTATTAGCACACTAATTTACTGTAGAGATTTTAAGAATAAAAATTAACTGTATTGGATTTCTTTTCCAGCATTTATAGTTAATAAAATTAAACCATTTCAAGAAGCAACACAAAGGAAAAACAACCATATCTTATTTGCTTCCTGGTAGAAGTACATATCAAAACGTATAATTACAATGCACCAATAAATGAACATAAAAAAAAGAACACACACAAAAAAAGTACATATCTATAAAAAAAATCAACCTGCACCTAATGAACCTCTATTGAGCCTCTATTTATCTCAATTCACAAGAAACACAGAAGTCAGATTAAAATATTACACATCACATAACCATGGGAGCACAATCAGCAAAACTCAAATTATGAAAAACTGCAGAACATCCCCGGTCTCGTAATAAAGGAAATATAGCAACGTTACAGAGAAGAAACCTGGAAGATACCACTTCAGCCAAATGATCAAGGTAAATATCACCTGTGATCAGTCACATTGCCCTGATCATTATGCAACAAGAAGGGATAACCGCTCTGTAGTATTCTTCCGAATAATGCACAACCTCAAGCCAATCATAAGAAAGTATTGGTCAAACCTAAATTAAGGGATATTGTACAAAATAGCTCATTCGTATTCTCCAAGGGTTTTAAGATCATAAAAGATGAGGAAAGGCTAAGAAACTCTGTAAAGGCAACCTGACAGGTAAACATGATGTGAGATCTTGGATTAAGCCCTGGAACAGAAAAATAACATTAGCGTAGCTGGGCATGGTGGCGCACGCTTTATAATCCCAGCACTTGGGAGGTTAAGACAGGAGGAGCGCAGGTTCGAGGACAGCCTCAGCAAGTAGTGAAACTCTCATCAACCTCGCGAGACCCTGTTTCAAAAATATAAATAAATAGGACTGGGGGTGTAGCTCAGAGGTAGAATCAATCCCCAGTGCCACAAAAAATAACATTAGCATAAAACTAGAAGTAATGCATCAATGTTAATTTGTTAGTTTTGATCACTATGATTTTTTAAGATGTTAACATGGAAAGAAGCTGATAAAGGGTATAGCAGGAACTCTACTTGCAACTCTCAAGTAAAAAATTAACTCAAAATAGGGTGAGTTCTTTTGATGCTGGAGATTGAATGCCAGGGGTGTTCTACCACTGAGCTATACCCCCAGACCATTTTTATTTTTTGTTTTGAAACAGGTTCTCACTAGGTTCCTGAGACTGACTTTGAACCTATAATCCTCCTGTCTCAGCCTCCTAAATACTGGGATTACAGATGTGGGCCACCATGCCCAGCTACAAAGAATCTTTATCAACCTGAAAATCATAACTTTCAATTATCTTTGTTTCAGTGAGTTAGAGAGACAAATTATCTTCAGAGTTAAATTTAATTTTTGTGAATCAACAAAGAACAAAGCAAACTGTTTACTCAGATTCAAATATTGTCTGTTGTTTATAATCTCAATTTCTTTTTCCTTTTTTTTGTGGTACTAGGTATTGAACCCAGAGGCATTCTATCTTCAAGCTACACCCTCAGCTCGATTTTATTTATTTGAAACAGGGTCTTGCTAGTTTGATGAGAGTCCCACTACTTGCTGAGGCTGTCCTTGAACCTGTGATCCTCCTGTCTCAGCCTCCCAACTTCAGGGATTATAGGCATGTGCCACCACACCCACTTTATAATCTCAATTTCTAAAATATACCTCAAATTGATGTCTTGATTCATCAGGGTTCAAAGAATAAAAGTAGTTAGCTTTGAAGGTATCTTCTCAATCCTGAGACCTTTGTATTGTAATGAGATCGAATGATTATCTGGGTAACAAAGTTTGTCCCTTACAGCTCTTACTGTTAAACTACTTTGATCCTGATTCTTTCCTGCTGCCAATTAACCATTTCATTAGAGAAATGTTCATCAGAGAATACACTAAGGTTCTTTAGTGAAGAAAGCCTACATTTACAGAAGTTTTTCTTCTTAAACACCTTAGCACTTTTCCCATACATATATTTTAAATCTAGGTAAGATATACCAAAATCATTTTTAAATAGGTTCTTCAAGAATTTCCTCAGCAAAAGAGTAAGATTTCAGAATTTTTACTTTAGCACACAGCTAAGTCTTGATTCATTTTGTGTACCATTAAGTTTACACTTGTATTCATAGTGTAAATCACTAGATTTGTGCTACCTTCCCCACAGGCTAGAATCAAAGTGACATAAAATTCCTTATACAACTGGCACACAAAACTTGAAGGGTGACTACTCATAAGAACAAATCTGGGCCACAATTTCTTCAAATGCCAATAAGGAACAGAGTTCATGAAAGGAGAATAGGATTTGAAGCAAGAAAGTCATAAAAAACATATCCATTGATTTCAGAGACCTAACAGTCTATGAATAACAGGGATACCAGGGCAGAAAAGCTGCTGGACCCATTCATAGCTTACAGAAATACATGTACATAGAATCGGTCAAATTAGTAGCCGGGCGTGGTGGCGCACGCTTGTAATCCCAGTACTTGGGA
Organism: Glis glis; assembly: GCA_004027185.1. Lineage (NCBI taxonomy): Eukaryota > Metazoa > Chordata > Mammalia > Rodentia > Gliridae > Glis > Glis glis. The sequence goes on along the minus strand of PVJS01061372.1, from coordinate 127 downwards.
GGCTGAGACAGGAGGATCTGGGTTCACGGCCAGCCTCAGCTACCTAGTGAGGCCTCCGCAACTTAGTGAGACCCTGTTTCAAAATAAAGAATAAAAAATAGGGCTGGGGGTGTAGCCTGGAGGTAGA
>PVJS01061371.1:0-11010 GCA_004027185.1 Glis glis | reverse complement strand
TAGGCTTTGCTCAACTAATTATGTATTGGATATAAAAATATGGGTATGAAAAATTAAAAAATTAATCTTATGAAACATAGAATTAAAGGATAAACTGGGCGTGGTGGTGCATGCTTGTAATCCAGTACTTGGGAGGCTGAGACCGGAGGATCTGGGTTTGCGGCCAGCCTCAGCTACTTAGTGAGGCCCTCCGCAACTTAGTGAGACCCTGTTTCAAAATAAAAAAAATTAAAAAATAGGGGTGGGGCCGGGCATGGCGCACGCTTGTAATCCCAGTACTTTGGGAGGCGGAGACCGGAGGATCCGGGTTCACGGCCAGCCTCAGCTCACTCTCTCTCTCTCTCTCTTTTTCCCTGTCTCTCTCTCTCTCTCTCTCTACCTAGTGAGGCCCTCCGCAACTTCATGAGACCCGGTTTCAAAATAAAGTATAAAAAAATAGGGCCGGGAGTGTAGCGTGGCGGTAGAACGCCCCTGGGTTCAATCCCTGGTACCGCAAAAAAAAAAAAAAAATTAAAAATAGGGCTGGGGGTATAGCTTGGAGGTAGAATGCCCCTGGGTTCAATACCCAGTACTACAACAACAACAAAAAAAGAATTAAAGGATAATATATATCATGCAAGTATTATGCAACAATAAGAGGTTCCAGTTCTTGTTCAGGGGTTTTCTATTGGGAGTGAGAGTAAATTGAAAGGGATTATGTTTCAATATTAAATAAAAAGGAAAAATGGTCTTTTAAAACTGAATTCTCTCTTGGGAACTAATAACTATACCCTTAAGATTCACAATACCTTATTGGAAGAAAGTTCAGTAATTAAAACATATTTTATATAAGGTAGATTAAAATAATACTCATGGAGAAAAATAATACTCATGGGGTAAAAAAAGAACAAGACCTCTAATAAGAACAAATCTGACCCTAAAATCTCAAGCATTCACATACCGTGGCTCATTTCAAACTTATTTGCAGTGTGATAGGGTCAAAAGAGAGGCCATTAGGAAAACAGAAAAAAAAAGTGAAGAGAGAGAAATTAAGTGAAAAGAAAGGAGAGGACACAAATGAGCTTATTTTCTAAAGTGTGAAAAGTGTTAAGTACCTCATCAATTATATTCAATATAATTAGGAGGCTTAATAGTGGCAGGAAGACCTATAGAGAATTGTGTGTGTGTAATGTGTGTAGAGTGTGGGGTGTGTGTGTGTGTCGCTTTCTATAAGAGCTGCAAATTCCCAGAGACCCAAAGTTAACTTTTCTGAAGTTCACTAAACACAGCGACATCCTGCTGTGATCTGTTCACTTGGAAAACAAGGAAATCTGGAGCTGTGACTAAAACTCTGGAGATGAACAGCAGCAAGGCCCTACCTCATCTGCTCTCGGTGGTACTGGTTCAGCAGGGCAGGGACACTCCCACGTGGATTCCATCTCCACCCCTGGCCCTTCTTCCCTCTTTTTGGCAATGGGGATTGAATCCAAGGATGTTTTTCCTCTAAACTTCAATGCCAGTCCTTTTAATTTTTTATTCAGAAATAGTATCTCACTAAGTTTCTGAGGGTCTCTGTAAATTCCTGAGGCCAACTTTGAACCTGAGAGATCCTCATGTCTCAGCCTCCCAAGTACTGGGACTACCGGTTTGCACCACTGCGCCTGGCTTCCTTTTTTCCTTTTTTGAATGGCATGCTCTGTTTTGAAATGTCAGGAGACATTGTGCAATTATGTAATCTGGTCTCTACAGGCATCAGGTGATTAGCCAATTAGGAAAACCTGAAGGTTTTAGCTGTTTGTTCTTTCATCTGTCGTTGATGGCCCTGGCTGTATAAGTGAAGAAAGCTCTCTTTCCAGAACTGGACAGCATCACATGGTTATTCTCTCAGGTCTATCATCTCTGAATTCTTCTTTGTACCCTATTTCTTTGGATTCTGAAGATTAATGGGCTGTTATCACAGTAGGATGTTGGCTTAATCATATGCCAATATAAGTTTTCCCTCTTAAGATTGGGAAACACCCTTGGCTCTCAAGGATGGCCTTTGCATTGTTTTTGCTCTTATTATTTCAAGATTATTACCTGACATTATATATTGGTGCTAATAAAGTAAATAGCCTCTCTTTAGCATGAAAGGATGGTGGAGAAAAAGAGATTATGTAATAAAAATATGAGTCAGCGGATAAAATGGTAAAGATATCCATTCTCACATCTGGAGAATTACAGTCAAGTACATGTTACACACGAGTGACTTAGACCATTTTTTGTATGATTCAATAGCCACTCCTTCATTTAAGCAAACAAATGTTTGAGCCATCTGATTACAGTAATCATCTGAAGAAAGAGAACATGGTACTGCTATTTGCTTTAGCAATACATAAATAAAATTTAGGTTGTATTTAGCACAGTGGGTCATTGAAAACTGAAATACTATCTTGCTTTAAAGGAGAGAATTTTATCCTAAAATTTTCCCTTTACAACCAAGACCATTGATTCATTCATTACTAGGGGTAGATTCCATGATTATGACAAGATTAGTTCCAAAAAATGCATCCCATAGAAAACCAAAAGAGAGTAATGTTACATAAAAAATAAGTAAAACTCCCATAAACTCAAATCACTCCCTGCCTCTGAAATAAAAAGAGAAGCAACACCAAATTTGCATATAAACTAGGAGTAGCACTTTAAGATGTCTACATTGCTATTCTTTTATGTTATTCATTATCCCCCTAGAGAGGAAGCAGGAAGCCTCATTAAAGAAATTTAGCAATCCATTTTCATCTCCTCTATTGGCTTTTTAGCTATACCCCTGTGTTCTACTTTTTAGTGTGGTTGCTCTAGGGATTAGACTATGTATTCTTAACTTATCACAGTTTGCTGTATTTTGATATTATATTACTCATGTACAATAAAAAACCTTAAAATTATGTAATTCCACTTATACCCTCCCATCTTTCTAATATTGGTATAAAACATTTTATATATGCACATATTATAAGCTTCAAAATACATGATTTTGTTTTGATTATCTTTTAAATAATTATCTTTTAAACACATTTTAAAATGAGAAGGAAAAGCCCACATTTTTACTACTTCACACTTTATTCCTATGTATAAACCCTTTTCCTTCAGTCTAAATGGCTTTTTTAAACACATTTCTGATAGAAAGTCCGATGGTGATAAATATCTGGGTTGTTATTTATTTTAAAATGTGTCTATTTGGCCTTCAATTTTGAAGGGTGTGTCTATGAGACATAGAATTCAAGGTTGACAGCACATTAAAAATGTCACTCCATTCTCTTCTTCTCTCCTGGCTGACATTTCTCCCTGTGTGTCATGGTATTTCCACATCTGGATAACTTTATTTTTTTTCTTTATCATTGGTTTTCATTAATTTGGCTATGATTTACATAGAGAGTTTTATTTCCATTTTTTCCTACTTAGGAGTTATTGTACTTATGACATCTTGGGTTAGTATCAGATTAGGAAAATTTTTCTCTCCTCTTTTATTTCTTTTACTGGGGGAGTGGGAAATGGGGTATGGGAGTACTTATATAGTTCTCCCTATTTATGGTTCATTGAAGTGCTGTTTATCTTCTTTTTCCCAGCCTTTTCTCTTCTGTTCTTTATATTGGAGAATTTCTATTGTCTTTCTTCAAGTTACTAACGTCCTCCTCTGCAGTTTCAAACTTCTGAAAAACCTACCCAGTGCATTTTTTTTTAAATTTCAGATGTTGCATTTTTATTCCTCTATTTTTAATTTGATTCCTTTTTAAATACTAGCGTTCCTCCCCCATCCACTTGGTATGCTCTCTTATAGCCATCAACCCTTTGTTTACATTTCCAACCTATTTGTAAGATCATTTTAAAATTCTTCTCTGTTAATTCCAATATCTATCTCTGTTATTGCTGAGTCGTTTCTCTTGACTCCCTCAACCTTCTCAACTCTCTCCTCTGTTCTTCCTGCTCTCCCTCTATGAATCACATTGTCCAGCCCTTTTGTAAGTCTAGAAACTTTTTATCCAGTGCTATAGAGTTGAATGCTCTATTGTTGAGAGTCTGAATTGAAGGTATTCCTTTAAATAGTTTTGAGTTTTATACAGTTAGCCACTCAATTCATTGATGATTCTGCATCATCCTTTTGAGGCTTGATTTTATGTTATGTTTCCCGATAAAAACTCTAATCAAATTAATTGTAGAATGAATGTGGCATAACATAATAAAGACTAAATATGACAATCAGCCAACATAATATTGAATAGGGAAAATCTGACAGCATTTCTTCTAATATCTGGAACAAGAGAAGAATATCTACTTTCCCCACTGCTGTGTAACATAGTACTGGAAGTCTTAGCGAGAACAATTATGCAAGTGAGAGAAATAAAAGGCATAAAGGAATACAGATAGGAAAGAAGGGAGTCAAATTATTCTTGTGTGCAGATGACATGATTCTGTAAGTTGAAAAACCAAAGGGAGATCCCAAAATATCATGAAAAATTAGTAAAGTTGCAAGATATAAAATCAACATACAAAATTCAGTAGAATTTTTATTCATCATTAACAAACTTGCTAAGGAAGAAATCATGAAAGCAATCCCATTCACAATAGCTAATAATAAATAATTAGAGAAACAAATAAAATAGGAATACATTTAACCAAGGAAGTAAAAGATGTCCATAAAAATTATAAATTATAAAGCATAGATGAAAAAATTGAAGACATAGAAAATAATGGAAAGACCACCCATGCCCATAGATTACAATAATTAATGTTAAAATGTCCATACTAGCCAAAGTAATATATAGATTCAAACTAAGAAATGTCTGTAGAGCAATGGAAATAACAGTGAAGAGACAATATATAGAATAGGAACAAATATTTGCAAACGATTCACCTGAAAAAGGATCAATGTTCCCAAAATAGAATGATCTCAAAAGACTCAACAACAAAAACTACCAAAAAAGCTAATTTCAAAAATAGGCAAATGATAGTAATAGACATTTTACAAAAAAAGAAATACAAACTCCAACAAGTATGTTAAAAATGCTCAATATCATTAACCAACAGGGAAATACAAGTAAAAACAACAATGAGATAACATTTCATTCCAGTCTGAATGACTATTATCAAAAAAGCAAAACACAACAAAAACTGGAAAGGATGCAGAGAAAAAGGAACTCTTCCATAGTACTGGTGGGAATGCAAAGTAGTACAGCCATGATAGGGTACAGCATGGAGGTTCCTCAAAAAGCTTAAAATTGATCTATGATATCATCCAGATACTCATCTTCTGGATGGATGAGTATATGTATGTGTGTGTGTATCTGTTCTTACACATATATGTCACAAAATAAATGAAATCAGATATTAAAGAGATAGCTATACTTCCTGTTTATTGCAGCACTACTCACAATAACAAAAATATGAAATCAACCTAGGTGACCATGATGGATAACTGGATAAAGAAACTTTGGTATATACACATAATGGAATATATTTTGTCCACAAAAATAATGAAACCCTACCATTTGAAGCAACATGGATAGAACCGAAGGACACTGAGTTATGTAAAATAAGACAAACACAGAAAAGACAAATACTGCATGCTCCTTCTCATTTTACTACCTGTTCCTTCTCATGTGTTGAAGCTAAAAACATTTATTTTAATTTAGAAGAGAGTAGAATAGAAATTATCAGAGGCTAGAAAGGGCAAAGAGGAAGGGGAGATAAGTGCATGAATAGTGGATACCTAAACATAATTGGATAGCAAGTATAAGTTATAGTATTCTATAGCACAGTAGGATGACTATAGCTTGCCATAATCTATTAAGTATTTTATTAATATCTAGAAGAGAAGAGATGAAGGCTTCAAGCATAAAGAAATAATCGGTAGAAATTCCAATTGCCCTGATTTGACCAGTACACATTGTATACATGCATAGAAAAACCACACTGTACCCCACTAATATGTACAATTATTAGGTGTGTTGATTTAAAAATGTAAAATAAAAATAGCTAAATGTTTCTGAGTGTGACAATAAACTATAAATTAATAAACCAGTATAAGTTATTAATATTAATATTGTTTACAACACACAAGAACTAGATGTTAGGAGATAATTTTAATGGATTCCTCATATTTCTGCCTGTATTGGAGTGTGCTTTTGTTTTGGACTCCCTATTCAAGATTATCTGTGCCAGGCGTGGTGGCACACGCTTGTAATCCCAGTACTTTGGGAGGCGGAGACCGGAGGATCCAGGTTCACGGCCAGCCTCAGCTCTCTCTCTCCCTGTCTCTCTCTCTCTCTCTCTCTCTCTCTCTCTCTCTCTACCTAATGAGGCCCTCCGCAACTTCGTGAGACCCGGTTTCAAAATAAAGTATAAAAAAATAGGGCCGGGGGTGTAGCGCGGAGGTAGAACGCCCCTGGGTTCAATCCTCGGTACTGCAAAAAAAAAAATAAAATAAAATAAAATAAAGATTATCTGTATAGGAAATAGTCTTGAAATATAGAAAATAAATGTTTTCTGCTAGAGAAAAATGCAGGATTCTTTATAATCTTGGAAGACTGAAACAATGTCTCCCTTTGGAGCAAAGAATAGGCATGCTTACTTTCCATTATAAAACATTTGGGTTCCCTGAGTCCAGGGTTCCTATTCTGTAACACGACCTGTGTACAGTTGTCTCCTGGCATCATTCCGTGATTCTGTCAGCTCTTAGTGGCTTCAGCAATGCTGATACTCTGCTGCTATTTCTATGAGAAATAAAATTATTTTTCTCTAATTCAGGACTCCGTGTCTTCTACCAGAAGGCACAAAGACTCAGCTGACATCTCTTGACAGTAGGAAGGTAAATATCTGGAATAATTGGGGTTTAGTCTAGTTTAGAGACAGAAAGTTAGAATTCACAAAATCTTGGATATTTTATTCCTATTATTAAATTACCTCCCTTTAACATATTGGAATCTTATGATTAAAAGAAGTAAATATTCAAGATCTTTATTTTTGTATGTTGCATGTTTATTTCCTAGTCAACAATAGATTGGGTGAGAGGCAGTGAAACAGATGCTATATTTAAACCTATACTGTTTTTAAAACATTCCAAGAAAATTCTGTTTTTATGAAGTAAAAGAAAAATTTAACCTTCTTGCTACTAAGTAAGTTATGCAAATAAAAAGCACTGCACCCTTCAAATTAGTATTTATTTTTAAATAAACACATATGAAATTAAAATCAAGCAGTCAATGACCTTCAAATTAATTCACATTTCTCTAGAGATTTCAATATATCTCCACTGAAATATTTTCTAATCTGGCTGGAAAAAAAAAGAAAAAATACTTATCAACTCTATCTAGTTCTTTAAACTACAAGCTCATAGAGTCTTGTTAGACTTTGCATTGTACTTAATTAATTAGTGAGCTCATTTAAACAGTGCCCTTGGAGACAATTTTTCCTTATTTTTTACTTTACCTAAAAGGTCTCAAGACATTTAACCAATATGTAGAGCAGTCATTCTTTACAGCCAATGATAAAAAGGCAGTGGTAACGCTAGGAATGGGAACATTTCTCTGACCCATGTACATTTCTTCTCCCTGGAGTAGATTTAATTCTGTTGCAAATAAAAAGAAATATGGGAGATGTTGATTTTCAAATTATTATCAGTGGCTTTTGGGCTATCAATCCCTTACATGTGAAGTTATCACTCTTTCTTTGGTCCAGTTAAATGAGATCCAAATGGACTATATTTTTTATCTCAAGATTGAATTTAATATCAGCATATCAAATAGGGAAACTAAAGAGAAGAAATAAATTAGAAATTTACTACAAGAAATTTTAATTTACAATTTCTGTATTTCTTTATATAGCCAAGTGTGGCAGGGATTTTTCCACAAGTTATTTGACTGTACAAAGATGGAATCACTATGGGAATATCCCCAGTATCAAAACAACATTCTCTAAGTCCTGCTGGGAGGTGGAATATTAATACATCTGTATTTCTTTCTTGTCTATATCAATTGCTATATGAGGTTGAAAGAGTTGGGAAGGGGATTGTACTTAAAATTATTTTATAGTCAGAAGTCCAATGTGTTCTATTTAAAGGAATAAACTGAGAAGCTATAATTTAAGTCAGATTTGTGAATGCTCCAGTGTGAAGCTTTATTGGATTTTCAATTATAATTAACAGAATAATAACTAAAGATGTAAACAGAAACAGAAATGACTGTACTATCAAACACCTGCTTCATAATTATTTGAACAACAAAATGTTTTTGAATCTCCCACTTATTTATAATCCTGGCATGTTTTTAAAAATTCCTGTCTATGTATCAATCTGCTTAATTATTTTAGAGCTCTCCATGAGACAAAAACAACTCAGAAAATAATCTGATCCAGGTGACAAACTAGAAGCAATAAATATGTTACTGGGAGGTCAGCTTATGCAAGTAGAGCGGAAAGACTAAAGGGATGTAAAAGTATCTGAAGGTCCTCTGAATTAAACCTTTGGTCAAAGGGTACTTCAATGACCCCAAAATATCAATTTAGGACTTAGATTCAATGGATCCATAGTAATCTTCTGACTGAAAGGTAGACACGATTGGGAAAAACTATCTGTAGAGAGCTATTTCTGAGTAGAAACAGGCATCTGCTATTCTGCCATAAAGGAGTCTATGTACAAGTTTCATTTGGCATCCTAACAATCTTATATTTGGTTTGAGCAGTACATTTTCATTTCATTCATCATTTAAAGACAGATAATCAGAAAGTCATTACATTGGCCGACACCAGACCCTTCGCTCGATTGTATCGTAATTGAGCACCGCAGAGCGTGTGCCAGATCTAATGGATAATGAATATATTATGTCAGGAGAACCGCATCAGTGAAGCTCAAGGGGATAGACAGAGGGGGCTGTGGTGGTGACATATAGGGTCACAGATGTTGCACTGATTTACTGATGGAACGATTGTGTAATTAGGTAATCAATGGTGGGGACCGTGCTGCTCTGGACATCTCACTCTGAAAATGGAAAGGCCCTATGATGGACAAGTCAGCATGATGCCAATGTAGTTTAGAAAGACCAGACCCTTCCTGGGATGGAGCCTGGTGTGACTGTTTCCCATTACAGAGTGCCCGTCTTGGGAGAGACAGATTAAGATACAGACAGGAACCTAGCTCTGTTATAAGGAGAACATATAGCACAGCTCTTATCTTCATCATAGTGCGGTAAAGGCCTTTTTTTCTTTCTTCGGGATAATGAAATCAATACTGAAGCATATAGATATATTCCTCAATGGTCCACTTAGAGAAAATCTTTTTTTTTAAATGACAAACTGTTTTCAGACCTAAGCAATACTTAAACACACAATCATACAGCAGTAATAATGTTGATAGTGATAGTAAATATTATTTAAAAGTATTGAGTTCTTTGAAGTTTCAGGCATTTTGTTTGCTTTAAATGAATTATCTCATTTATCTAAAAAACTTTAGCAGACAGATATTACTATTTTAATTTTAGAGATTTGAAAACTAAAGCATTCATTAACCTAGTAGCCTGTCAAGACCATAATGTGATATTATACAGCTCAGAAATGACTGTTTTACTCAAAAGCCTACTTATCTTTGGGCTGCTTCATTGTCTGAGCCTGACTGAAGTCGACTGAGGCATTGCTTTGATCTCACTGTCTCTAGTAAAGTCACTTTTTCACACCAATCTTTATGAAAGATATGTAAGAGCTCATGTAATCTTCTAGATAAAAATAATAAAGCAAAGAAAATTATATGTTACGTTTAAGGATAAAAAATATAGACTTAGAATTATGACAAAGATGTGTGGCTTTTTTTTTTTGGTAGCTGGCATTGTTTCCACTACAATGGGCAATTTGATTTCCCAAAATGTGAAACATTTAGCATACCGTATGTTATATTATTACACTATGAATAAAAACTAAATGTTGCCCATTAAAGTTTACATAAACCTCAATTATATTCTCACTCTTGTACATTAGGCTCAGGGCTTTTATTTAATCTAGCTATGCAGGGATTAATACACTTGTGCCAATCTAGACATACCATGATTTGGGGGAGCCTAAAGAAGATAAGCTTTTACAAAATAGTGGGTACTTCCAGTTTCAAAGAAACTAATTCTTATGCTATATTGAAACGTGTATAATGACAGTATGAAAAAGCATTTTGTTCATGAGACGTCACCATCAATAACAAAAGTAGTAAGTGTGTCATAGATAGAGTCAAGAGATAAAATGATTCACTTGATCACCACCAGTGATCCAGAAACAGCCACAAGTGATCTGGAAATTGGCGTTATCACACATACAATTCAAAATTGTTAATATTTAATATATAAAATTATATGAAAGTATGGAGATTTTTATCTGTTAAATAGAATCAATATAAAATTGTCAAATAAAAATTATAGAACTCAAACACAAACTACCCAGCATTACACTACATATAAGAGGAAAGATGCTATTAAACTGAAAAATTGATCAACAAAAAATATTCATATTGAAACACAGAAGAAAAATTGAAGGTGATTAAAGAAAAAAGAAGAAGCACATAAGACTTGTTGAAACAGTCTTTTCTAGATGTAAGTGGAGAAGAGGGTATATTAGTCATCTATTACTGTATAACAATTACTATACTATTGGATTAATGCAACAATTATTTATTATCTCACTATTCTTATGGGCCAGAAGTCTGGGCAAAGATTACCTGAGTGCCTTTATTTCAAGGTCTCTAATTCATCTTCACTCACACTGACAGCTTGGCCTGCAATCTTATCTGAAAACTTGACTAGGGAAGAATCTGTTTCCAAGTGACTTGCATGGTTGTTGGCAGGATGCCATTCCACATGGGCATTTGGAATAATAGATTCTGTTCCTTTCTGGCTATTGGTGGAATCCTGGCTCAGTTCCTTGCCACATCAGCCTCCCCATAGGACAACTCATACCATGAGAGTTTCTTTATAGGATACACAAGGAGAGGAGAGGAGAGGAGAGGAGAGGAGAGGAGTGGAGGGG
>PVJS01061370.1:0-11010 GCA_004027185.1 Glis glis | reverse complement strand
TTGCGGAGGGCCTCACTGAGGAGAGAGAGAGAGAGAGAGAGAGAGAGAGAGAGAGAGAACAAGAGAGTTGAGGCTGGCTGCGAACCCGGATCCTCCGGTCTCCGCCTCCCAAAGTACTGGGATTACAAGCGTGCGCCACCATGCCCAGCTTCATCTTTTTAAAATTGTTTCTACTTTGATTATTTTTTCCTTCACAATCCAGCTTTTTAATTAATTGCAGATAACATCCCTTTTAACTTCATTGTATATTGAGCAATCAAGTCTCCTTTCTTCTCTCTCTATCTGGGTTCCAAAAATATTGGCTATTTTGAGGATTGTTAGCCCTGAGATTAGTCAGTTTCCTTGAGCTAACAACAAATCATTAAATGTCCATCCAAAGAAAAAACACTATTTGATTTTTTTAAAAGAATCTCTGAAAAGGACATTTTCTGAGTTTTGTAATTATGACTCTGGAGGACCAGTTACTTTGTTCAGATCACGTAGGACATTTTCCCCAAGCATTTACACATTTTCTTTTTTGTGGTACTGGGGATTGAATCCAGGGGTGTTCTACCTCCGTGCTATACCCCCGGCCCTATTTTTTATACTTTATTTTGAAACTGGGTCTCATGAAGTTGTGGAGGGCCTCACTAAGTAATGAGAGAGAGAGAGAGAGAGAGAAAGAGACAGGGAGAGAAGAGAGAGAGAGAGAGAGAGAGAGAGAGGGAAGGAGAGAGAGAGAGAGAGAGAGAGAGAGAGAGAGAGAGCTGAGGCTGGCTGAGAACCCAGATCCTCCGGTCTCCGCCTCCCAAAGTACTGGGATTACAAGCGTGCGCCACCACGCCCAGGCATTTTCAAATTTTCAAGTGCTAAGATAGCCTAGACACAGAAACACTGGGTTGCTGTAGCCTCTGCTTTACCCCAGAGTGCTCTGTGTAACTTTGTACCTTAGCAACTCACTGACCTGGGCCTTGGTGTTTTGTTGTGCCTTTTTTTTAAATAAATGAAAACAAAAACCAGGCATGGTGCCACATGTCCCTAATCTCAGTACTTGGGAGGCTGAGTTAGGAGGATAGCAGGTTTGAGGACAGCCTCAGCAGTATAGGGAGATTTTTAGCAATCTAGTGAGACCCTATTTCAAAACAAAAAAATTAAAAAGGGCTGGAGATACAGCTCAGAGGTAGAATGCCCCTGGGTTCAATCTTCTGTACCACAATAAATAAATAAATAAAATAAGTAAGTAAGTAAATAAATACAAAAGTGTTCATTTCATAAAATAAGTTTCCTGGGCCCCAGTTATAGCTGTATTCTGATATAGCCCACCAGTGAACTTATTGGTTGTTACTTCAGAGATCTGAGAGAATAATAAAGAGATGAGAAAATACTGGAAAGGGGAGTGAAGTTTATCTATGGGCCAGCAGCCCAGGAGGCCACTGAATAATGTGGATTAAACATTGGTAGATCTCAGTAGGGGGAAATGGTTGATGAAATGACTCTTGTGTCATTGGGCATTAACTTTCATTGACATAAGAAACCTTTACCACAATACAGGTAATGAAGATTTTCATCTATTTAGTAATAAGAATGATTAAAATTTATTTTCTTTTTATACTTATTTTATTAATTTGCATATATGTCATGTGTACTGATCTCTTGTAATTACTCATAAAATATGTAACAAATTCTCATAGAGTGACTATCATTCATGTGCTATAGGACATAAAATTAAAACCTTCTATTAGATTGTGCTTTGGCACACATTATCCAACCTCCCTGCATTCTTCCACTTTTCCCACATTCTTCTACATTCAGATAGACTCAGCATTTTCATATGAGAGAGAACGGATTTTGTCTTTTTGTGTGTGACTTATTTCACTCAACATAATGTCCACCAGTTCCATTTTGCTACAAATATTAGGAAATCATTATTTTTATGACTGAAAATATTCTATATATAACAAACTTTCTTTATCCATTTATCTGATGTTGAAAAGTTGATTCAATTTCATAGTTATTGTGAATAGTGCAGCAGTGTAAGTGTTGGCATAAAAGTATCGCATTGGTTTGCTCAGTTCGTTTCCTTTGGATAGATACCCAGAAGTAGAACAGCTGTATCATTTGGTACATGTATTTGAGTTTTTTGAGAAACTTCCATACTATTATCCATAATGACTGTACTAACTTACAGTCCACCAGCAGTTTAAGAGTTTGTTTGTTCCACATCCTCATCAGCATTTGTTATTTTTGTTCTTTTTAATATCCATTTTCACTGGATTTAGATGGCATCTCATTATGGTTTAGATTTGAATTTCACTGATGGCAAAAAATGTCAAGGATTTTTTCATACATTTCTTGGTCATTTGAATTTCTTCCTTTGAGACATGGCAATTCATATCATTTGCCTATTTTTTAGTCTTTATCAAACTATCAATGACATTCCTCACATAACTAGAAAAAACAATTCTAAAATTAACATGTGAGCACAGAAGACCCCAAATAGCAAAGCTCTCTTGATTTAAAAAAAAAAAGCTGAAGGCAGCACACTATCTGACCTCAAAATATACTACAAAGCTATAGCAAAAGAAAGCATAATATTTGCATAAAAAGAGACACAGAGAATATAGTGCACAGTAATAATGCCACACATTTATAATCAACTAATTTTTTTTAATTTTTTACATTTATTGGTGCATCATAGTTATATGTTTTGATAAGTGTCAGGGTATCAGAAGCATGCATGCACACATTACTCATTTCCCAAATTTCCTCAAATCCCAGCCTATTCCCTCCCCCTTCCCTCCTTTCCATGCTCAGCATAGTGTTGACTCTGATAAGTTTGTGTGTATACATCATGTGCATTAGTGTATTTCCCTCTTCCCTCCTCCCGATCCCTCAGTTAGGTCGCCATCTTTGCTCAACTAAAGTTTTCTCCTTCTCTGTCTGGGGTTCCCTTCTAAGTCCCATTCTCCCTAGCTTCCACATATTAGAGAGAACATCTGACTTTTCACTTTTTGTGACTGACTAATCTCACTTAGCATAATGTTCTCCAGTGCCCTCCATTTCCCTGCAAATGATGTAATTTTGTTCTTCTTTTGGCTGTGTAAAATTACATTGTGTACATATCCCATAGTCTTGTAATCCATTACTCTGTTGATGGACACCTAGGCTGGTTCCAAAGTTTGGCAATTGTGAATTGTGCAGCTATAAACATAGATACACAGGCATTAGTCTGGTAGTTTGGTTTCAGTCCTTTTGGATAGATGCCTAGAAGTGGTATTGCTGGGTCATATGGTAGGTTCATTCCCATTCTTCTGAGGATCCTCCACATTGTTTTCCAAAGTGGTTGCACTAATTTGCAATTCCACCAACAGTATATTAGAGTTCCTACTTCTCCACATCCTTGCCAGCACTTGTTGTTGTTTGTGTTTTTAATGATTGCCATTCTAATTGGGGTTAGGTGAAATCTCAGGGTAGTTTTGATTTGCCTCTCTCTGATTGTTAATGATGTTCAACACTTTTTCATACATTTATGGGCCATTTGTATTTCTTCTGTGAAGTGTTTATTTAGTTCACTTGCCCATTTTTTGATTGGGTTATTTGTTTTTTTTAGTGGTGATTTTTTTAAGTTCTCTGTATATTCTAGATATGAGTCCTCTATCAGAGGAGTAGCTGGCCAAAATCTTCTCCCACTCTGTCAGCTCTCTGTTGAGGTCCTTGATTGTTTCCTTTGCTGCAAAAAGCTCTTTAGTTTAATGCAATCCCACATATTGATCCTCATTTTAGTTTCCTGTGCCTTTGGGGTCTTGTTGAGGAAGTCTTTACCGTGCCTATGTGTTGAAGTGTTGGGCCTATGCCCTCTTCGAGTAGCTGCAAGGTCTCTGGTCTAATTTCTAGGTCTCTGATCCATCTTGAATTCACTCTTGTATAAGGTGAGAAAGTGAGGTTTATTTCTATTTTTCTGCAGATGGTTAGCCAGTTTTGCCAGCATCATTTGTTGAAGAGGTTATCTTTTTTCCAGTGGATATTTTTAGCGCCTTTGTCAAAAATCAATTGGCTGTAGGTGTGTGGGTTTGTTTTGGAGTCTTCTATTCTGCTCCATTGGTCTGTGTCTGCTTTTGTGCTGATACCATGCTGTTTTTATTACTGTGGCTTTGTAGTATAGTTTGAAGTCAGGTATTGTGATGCCTCCTGCATGGTTCTTGTTGCTGAGAACTACTTTGGCTATTCTGGGATTTTTGTTGTTCCAAATGAATATAAGGACAGATATTTTTATTTCAGTGAAGAATGACTTTGGTAATTTAATAAATATTGCATTAAAGGCACTTTTGGAAAAATGGCCATTTTGATATTTATTCTGCCTCCCCAAGAGCATGAGAGATCTTTCCATCTTCTAAGATCTTCAATTTCTTTTTTCAGTGTGTTATAGTTTTCCTTGTAGAGGTCTTTTACCTCCTTGGTTGGGTTTATTCCCAAGTATTTTATTGTTTTGGGGGATATTGTGAGTGGAAATGTCTTCTGGATTTCTTTTTCAGCAGATTTATGGTTGGCATACACAAAAGCTTCTGATTTTTAAGATTTATTTTATATCCAGATACTTTGCTGAATTTATCTATCAGTTCTATGAGCCTTTTAGTTGAGTTTGTTGGATCTTCTAAGTATAATATCATGTCATCTGCAAATAGAGATAGTTTCATTTCCTCTTTTTCTATTTGTACTCTTTTATTTCCTTCTCTTGCCTTATTGTTCTGGCTAGAGTCTCAAGTACTATATTGAAAAGGAGTGGTGACAGTGGACATCCTTGTCTTGTTCCTGTTTTTAAAGGGAACTCTAGAAGTTTTTCCCCATTCAGTATGATGTTGGCTGTGGGCCTATTGTATATTGCCTTTGTGATGTTTAGGTATGTTCCTTCTATTCCAATTCTCTGCAGTGTTCTTATCATGAATGGGTGTTGGATTTTGTCAAATGCTATTTCAACATCTATTGAAATGATCTTGTGATTGTTTTACATATGTTTGAACCAGCCTTGAATCCCAGGAATGAACCTAACTTGGTCATGATGTATCATTTTCATGATGTGCTTTTGAATGTGCGTTGCCAGTAATTTGTTTAGTAGTTTTTTCATCTAAGGTCATTAATGATATAGGTCTGTAGTTTTCTTTTCTTCAGCTGTCTTTATTTGGTTTTGGTATTAGTGTGATGTTGGCTTCATAGAATGTGTTTGGGAGAGTCCCGTTTCTTTCTATTTCTCAGAATAGATTGAGTATTGGGATTAGTTCTTCTGAAAATGTTTTATAAAATTCACTTGGGAAACCATCTGGACCTGGGCTTATCTTTGATGGTGGCTCTTTATTGCTGCTTCAATCTCTTTAATTGCTATTGGTCGATTTAAATTTTATTTATCTTCTTGATTCAACTTAGGAAGGTTGTACATGTGTAGAAATTTGTCAATTCCTTCTAGGTTCTTTGAGTATACTTTTTCAAAGTAGTTTCTGATTATCCTCTGAATTTCCGTGCTGTCAGTGGTAGTATCATCTTTTTCATCTCATATTTTAGTAATTTGGGTTGATCCTGTCTTTCTTTTGGTTAGATTAGGTAGTGGTTTATCTATCCTGTTTATTTTTTCAAGGAACCAGCTTTTGGTTTTGTTGATTTTTTGTATTCTTTTATTCTCTACTTCATTGACTTCTGCTCTGATTTTAATAATTTCCTGTCTTCTACTGGATTTGGGGTTAGACTCTTCCTGTTTTTCGAGGGCATTGAGGTGTGTCAGGTTATTTATTTGGTGATTTTCTGTTCTTCTTATGTGGGCACTCAGTGCTATGAATTTTCCTCTTAATACTACCTTCAGGGTGTCCCAGAGATTTTGATATTTTGTTTCTCTGTTTTCGTTTGTTTCTAGGAATTTCTTAATTTCAATTTTTCCCCTTATTTCTTCTCTGACACATTCCTCATTCAGCAGTGTGGTGTTCAGTCTCCACGTGTTTATGAGGTTTCTCTGGGTCTTCTTATAGTTGATTTCTAGTTTCATTCCATTATGATCTGAAAAGACGCAGGGGATTATGTCACATTTTTTGAACTTGCTAGTACTCACTTTGTGGCATAGAATATGGTCTATTTTAGAAAAAGTTCCATGAGCAGCTGAAAAAAAATGTGAATTCAGCTGTAATTATGTGGAATATTCTGTATGTGTCTACTAGGTCCATTTGGTTTATGGTGATCCTTAGATCTAAGGTATCTTTACTGACCTTTTGTCTTGAAGATCGATCTAGTGGTGTGAAAGGTGTGTTGAAGTCTCCCAATATTATTGTATTGGGATCTATGCATGATTTAATGTCATGAAGAGCTTCTTTTATAAAAGTGGTTGCACCTATGTTTGGGGCATAAATGTTGGCTACTTTTATATCCCCTTCCTGGATCATCCCTTTTACCAGTAAGAAATGACCCTCTTTGTCTCTTCTGATAAGTTTAGGTTTGAAGTCTAATTCATCTGATATCATAATTGCTACTCCTGCTTGTTTTTGAGTTCTGTTAGTGTGGATTACAGTGCTCCATACCTTCACCTTTAACTTATGCAGGCAGCATATAGATGGATTGTGATTTTTAATCCATTTTGCCAACTTATGTCTTTTGATTTGGGCGTTGAGGGCATTTGTATTCAGCGTGATTATTGAGAAATGGGTTTTCATTCCTAATATTTTGAGATTTCATTTCTGTTTGAGGTAGTGTTTGTTCTGTCCTAGTTGTTTGTTTGATGGAAATAACTGTTTCTCTGTTTCTGGCATTTCCTTATTATTTCTTCTTTGTAATTAATCTCTGACCATTTTCTCTAATGCTGGTTTGGAAGACATAAAGTCTTTCAGATTCTGTTTATCACAGATGGTTTTTATTTCCCCATCAAATTTGATAGATATCTTTGCGGGGTAGAAAGATTTTGGCTGGAGGTTATTTTCTTTCAGAGTTTGCAATATGTTGTTCCAGGCCATCTTGGCTTCGTGATTTGGTTTGGAAGGTCAGGAGTGATCCTTATTGGTTTGCCTCTGAATGTTACTTTGTCTTTTACTCTCCCTGTCTTTAAGATTCTCCCCTTGGCCTCTACGTTAGTCAGTTTCATTATTTTGTGGCATCTTGAATCTCTTCTCTGATCCTTTCTATTGGGGGTTCTATATGCTTACTGTACCTGTGTTTCAACCTCTCTTTCTATGTTTGGGAAATTTCCTAATATTACTTCTCTGAATAGATAATTGATTCCTTTAGTTTCAGCTTCTAATCTCTCTTCTATGCCTATTATTCTTGTTTGCTCTTTTAAGATTGCTTGATATCTCTTCAATGTCTAATTCATGCTGTCAAATTGTTTTCTCTAATTTGTATACTATGTGTTCATTTTTGGATAGGTCATCTTCTAAGTGTGAGATTCTGTTTTCCACGTGGTCTAGTCTATTGTTGATGGTCTGTATTGATGCCTTCATTTAAATTATGGTATCCTTCACTACCTTCAGAGCTTCTTTCTGATTCCTGTTCAGGGTGTTGGTCTTTGCTTATTTGATCCTTCATTACTTTCAGGCTCTCTCTGAATTCTTTTCGGAAATCCTGTATCATTTCCTCTATTGATGTTCTGAATTGTCCTTCTGGCAATCTTTGTACTTCTGTGTTGGTGGGTTCTGTTGTTGTGGGGTTGTGGGGGGCCCATTGTTGGTCTCCTTCAGTGATTGGGACATTTGCCTTGGTGCCTCTCCCTACCTGTACAAGTGACCAGTGCCACTATTGCCCCTCTCACTGCAAGCGTGGATCTCCACGTTCTCCATTTGGGCTGTTCCTATGTCTCTCTCTGTCTACACCTATGGCAGGTATCACCAGCAGGGTGCCCCGGGCTTGTGTCTCTCTTTGCCTTCAGAAGCAGCTAGTGTCACTTTGCCCCGATTCTGTGCAAACACGGAACTACACATTTTCCACAGAAAGTGCTGGTTTTGTCCAATTTTCCCCAGGTATCACAGCTGTATGTACTCTGGCAATCCCCAGGGACTCTATAAGAATGCTGCAACAAACAGGCTGCAAGTTAGTCCCACCCAAATGTCGCCAAGGACTGCCTGCTTATCCATGCATCTACCGTGTCCCACAGCAGACCCCACTCCTACCTCCACAGGATAAATCTGTACCATCTCAGACCCCAGGAGTCCCTGTGGCTGTGCTGGTGTTCTCCCCCTGGTGCGGTTCATTGACTTACAGTCTCATTGAGTGCTGCTCTTAATCTCTGGGGGGAGGTGGGCTCAGTTGCTGCTGCAGGTTCTGGTCAGGCCTCCAGGCCCTGGAGACTCTGCCGAGTGTGGATTGAACTGCTGCTCGCTTTTGTCACTGATCCTCTGCAGTGCTGGTTTTAGAAGAGATCCCTGGCTTCTTTGTTGGTGGCCTGCAGAAGAAGCTGCAATGCCGGTAGCCATTGGCATGGTCTGACCAAAATCTATAGTCAACTAATTTTTAATGAAAAGGCCAAAAATACACACTAGGAAAAAGACAGCCTCTTCAATATATTATGATGGGAGGACTGGAACCTGACCATTATCTCTCACTCTACCCAAAGAGTAACACAAAGTAGATCAAAGACCTAAATATAAGATCTGAAACTAGAAGAAAACATAGAGAAAAACTTGAGGACATCAGTATAAGCAATAATTTTTTTTGGGTAAGACCCCAAGAGCAAGAGCAACTGTGAAAATAGTTTCTGAAAAGAAAGGTAAAGGATCAACAAAGGAAAAAGGTAGCCTTCAAAATGGAAAAAAAAATTAGAACTATTCATCTGATGATAGATTAATATCCAAAATATGTAAAGCTCATTAGCATTAATGATTTTTAAATTCTGGAAACACATTTTCTTTTTTTCAATTTCATGAAGGAAACACATTTTCCCTTAACTTTTTAATTGAAACATTTTATTTTGAGATAATTATAGTTTCTGCACTTGTAATCAATAAGGTAGAGTACTCTCTACTGTACCCTCTACTTAGTTTTTCTTAGTGATATTTTTTCAAAAAAAAATCTTAGAATTGACCAATAAAAATTATATATATGTCATGTACATCATGTTCTTTTGAAATATGTACACATTGTAGGCTGGCTAAATTGAGAAAAGTCCCTGAACTTTAAGGAACATACAGAAGGAATTGGCCAAGAATCAGCATCACACTCCCTTTGCCATCTCTCACCTGTTGCTTCTAATCTTCCTCCCTTGTGGCTAATTAAAAGAGAAACAAAAAACACAAATAAAGGGAATGTTTTGGTCAGTATTTTTCACCACTGTGACCCAAGCCCCTAACACACAAACCTTAGGGGGAGAAGGATTTTATTTCTTCACAGTTCTGGAGATTTCAGTCCACATTAGACCAGCTTCCAAGCAGGAGCTGAGGCTGCAGGTCCTCAGGGCATCATGGCAGGGAACAGAGAGAGAGAAGGTGAGAGCTTGTTGTCAGTTCATGGCAGCAGGGGAGAGAGAGAAGAGAAGCTACTGCAGCCTCCTGGGGAAAACACTGTCCCCAGCTGTGCTCTCAGGAAACATTCTGGGCAGCCAAGCCTACCTCTGAACACAGCTGAAGCTTAATACATGAACTTTGGGAGACATTTTAAATTCAAATCATGAGGGAACATTTGACTCCACAGAAGAATTGAACAGGAAAATGTATAGATTTCCTCAAAAAAAATGAAAATACTTAAATAATTTCTAGCTTTTTAAAGTCTAGGGAACAGGCCCTTCAAGAGATATAAATACTATTACAGATCTTAAAAAAAGGAATACAAACACATTCACTGCCTCACAGATCCTTTGCATTCTTCAGTTGAGTTAAGCAATATCATTGTTTTAAAAATACTATTTTTAGTGTTCTGCTGTGCAGGTTACCTTATTTTCTTTCTTTGTTCTTTTATGCACACAAACACACACGCACACACACACACACACACACTACATTCTTCTTTTACACACAAATAATATATACATATATTATTTACCATTATTTTCACAGTTATTAAATAATAGATATTGGGATTTTTAAGGAACCCCCACGTACAGACAAACTTGTTAGCTGTTGGTCTTTTGTACCCTCTTTCACTTAATTTTAAAACCACCTACCCATTGTGCAGTGCTAATTTTCTAGCTCTCCATGGTTGCCTGTATGGTTATAATTTATGCTTGTTTTCCCTATCAGGAAAATATTTGAATCACATTTACACACTCACACAAAAATAAAAATAAAGGATTACTTTCTTAGCGTGTCTACTCCTAAAATGTCTGTATTAAAAAGTTTCCAAATCCATAAAGTAAATGAATAATGCTTCAAGAGTGAGCTTTCAAGAACCAATGAACAGATGGCATATGGATTTATCTGGAAACCAGCCAATGTAGATGTATATCTTTCCATTACTTTGAGATAATACTTGAGATAATCAACTTAAGCAGGGGAAAGGTTTATCTTGGTTCACAGTTTCAGAAATTTTAGCCCATAATTGCTTGGCCCTGTTGCTTTGGGCCTGTGGTGGCACATTTTGTGATTTAAATTATTTTATTCTCTCATTCTTCATTATTGAATATTGCCAAATTCTAGATTTGTTTTCTAGAAAAAGGGATGCAGAATGTTCTTAAAACAAATTCTTGTCAGGTATGGTGGCACATGCCTGTTAATCTCAGTACTTGCAAGTCTAAAGCAGGAGAATTGCAGGTTTGAAGTCAGCCTCAGCAACTTAGTGAGGCTCTTAGCAACTTAGTGAAAACTTGTTTCCAAACAAAAAATAAAATATGTCATGGGGTGTAGCTCAGAGGTAGAATGCCCTGGGTTCAATCCCTAACACCACAAAAACAAAGCAAAACAAAACAAAAAACAACAACAACAACCAAAAAATTAGAGCCGGGCATGGTGGCGCACACTTGTAATCCCAGTACTTTGGGAGGCAGAGACTGGAGGATCGGGGTTCATGGCCAGCCTCAGCTCTCTTGCTCTCTCTCTCCCTGTCTCTCTCTCTCTCTCTCTCTCTCTCTCTCTCTCTCTC
>PVJS01061369.1:0-11010 GCA_004027185.1 Glis glis | reverse complement strand
CCCCAGTTCTGAAAAAAAAAAAAAAAAAAAGCAAGTATAATTTATGCAATAAAATGCATGGATTTTCTGTGTCCATTCGATGACTCTGACAAATGTGTGACCACAATCCCAAATGAGACCTCACCCATTACATTCCCTCCTGCCCCACCTGCCGACCCAGGTCCCCAGGAGGAGCCGCTGCTCGGCTTCCGGTCACTGTGGCTCAGCTTTGCACAGCCTTGGATTTCCTGCCCGTGGAGCCGAGAGGTCGCACTGTCGTGTGTGTCTGCTTCCACACACCAGTGTCACTGGGACTCACTGTGCTCTGCTGTCCCGGCATGCTCCTTTTTTATTTGTTTGTTTGTTTGTTTGTTTATTTATTTATTTATTTATTTGCGGTACCGGGGATTGAACCCAGGGGCATTCTACCTCCGCGCTACACCCCCGGCCCTATTTTTTATACTTTATTTTGAAACCGGGTCTCACGAAGTTGCGGAGGGCCTCACTAAGGAGAGAGAGAGAGAGAGAGAGAGAGAGCGCGCTGAAGCTGGCTGCGAACCCGGATCCTCCAGTCTCCGCCTCCCAAAGTACTGGGATTACAAGCGTGCGCCACCACGCCCGGCCCTATGTTCCTTTTTTATTGCAGAGTGGTTTTTCATTTTGTCAACACGCCAGCACTGGCGCGCTCAGCTTGTTGATGATGATGGTGGGTAGTTAGTCTGTCTTCACCTTTGGGCTGTTAGGGACGAAGCTGCTGGGAACTGTTTTGTATACTTCATAGAGCAGGTGTTTTCGTTTCTCCTGGGTAAACACCTAGGGGCAGTGCGGGACCCTTGAGTAGGATGATCTTTAGCTTTTTAATAAATTTCGTCAGTGTTTGTGTAAAGTGGTTGTGTCATTTTATACTCTACAAACAGGTGCGAAAGTTACAGTTGCTCCACATCCTTGTCAATGCTTGCTGTTGTCTTTTTTATTTTGTCCTGTTTTGTTTTTTTTTTTTTGTAATGGGGATTGAGTCCAGAGGCATTCTACCTCTGAGCTACACCCCTAGCCTTATTTTTTTTTTTTTTGCGGTACCAAGGATTGAACCCAGGGGCGTTCTACCTCCGCGCTACACCCCCGGCCCTATTTTTTTTTATACTTTTATTTTGAAACCGGGTCTCACGAAGTTGCGGAGGGCCTCACTAGGTAGAGAGAGAGAGAGAGACAGGGAGAGAAAGAGAGAGAGAGCTGAGGCTGGCCGCGAACCCGGATCCTCCGGTCTCCGCCTCCCAAAGTACTGGGATTACAAGCGTGCACCACCACGCCCGGCTCTGATTGGTGTTCTTGAAGTTCTTTGGAAGCTCTGGGCACTGCAGAGATTGTCAGAGACGTCCCTGTACCCTCTGGCTTGCAGTCTAGGATAACGGGCAGAGTTAGGCTCCTTCCCATGCATTGGAGCCTTTAGAATGTCAAAGCGTTTTTCAAAAGTTAATCCATGATCTCTGGGGAGACCCAGTCCAATTATCTTGAACATCAAAGACTGGTTGATTTCGACGGGAGAAGAAAATAATTTGAAGTGGTATTGGAAACCAGAAGCTCTGGTATTTTTTTCTTTTGAAGCTGAATTCTAGAGGGAAGCAAGTGAAGAGGCTGGTAGTGGAGGTCTAATCTCAAAGTCAGGTGTTGACAGTGTTTCCATCACAATTAACCCTGTTTTCTTATTCCCCTAGGAAATCACAAATTGACGCAAATAGCTAAAGTAGTCATCAAGATCTGTGAGCACGAGGTACGTGTTGTGGGCGCGTCCGGCATCAGCTGCCCTGGTTTCCACGTGCAGCATCCCTTAGTGGTGGCTGTGGTGTTTTGTGGATTTGCTGAGGCACAGCCAGTGCCCCCTCCCTCAGCGTGTATAAACACCCTGACCTCAGCGGGGATCTGGGGGAAGAGGGGACGTTGTCGTCTGGGCTGTGAGGTCGTGGGCATCCCGAGTTTTCTTGGTTGCCCAGATACCACCTCCCTCAGTTCTGACCTTGGCCCCACAGTCGGCTTCCGTCCTGTCCTGCGAGGAGGGTTGGGCTTGATGGTTGCTCGAGGGTGTCTCAGGTTGTCCTAGCAGGTGTCCTAGGGAGTTTGTACTCTTGGAAATAGCTGTGGTTTTGATTATGTGAATGCAGTGGACCTGTGTGTTGGGCTCGTGGTGGAGGGGCAAGATGGGACTCAGGATGGTGAAGGGAGACTTCCTTTATTAAATCCCCATTATATGAATTAAAAAAAAAAGAGATGTATTGGCACTTGATCTGTCTCTCTGCTTTAATTCCTTCATTCCTTCATAAAGAAAGCCTGTTTGGTGCTGAGCCTGGTGGCGCACACCTGTAATCCCAGTACTTGGGAGGCTGAGACAGGAAGATTGCAGGTTTGAGGACAGCCTCAAGAACTTAGTGAGGCCCTCCACAACTTAGTGACACCCTGTGTCACTCAGAGCTAGCTCAGAGGTGGACTGCCCCTGAGTTCAAACCCTAGTACCACAAAAAAAGAAAAAAAAAACCTGTTTGGTGCTGGGCATGGTGGCCCATGCCTGTAATACCAGTACTTGGGAGGCTGAGACAGGACGGTCACAGGTTCGAGGCCAACCTCAGCAACTTAGGGAGACACTGTTTAAAAAAAAAAAAGTAGCCGGGCGTGGTGGTGCACGCTTGTAATCCCAGTACTTTGGGAGGCAGAGACCGGAGGATCCGGGTTTGCGGCCAGCCTCAGCTCTCTCTCTCTCTCTCTCTCTCTCTCTCTCTACCTAGTGAGGCCCTCCGCAACTTCGTGAGACCCGGTTTCAAAATAAAGTATAAAAAATAGGGCTGGGGGTGTAGCGCAGAGGTAGAACGCCCCTGGGTTCAATCCCCGGTACTGCAAAAAAAAAAAAAAAGTACTGGGGGTGTAGCGCAGAGGTAGAACGCCCCTGGGTTCAACTGCCAGGACCACACACACACAAAATCTGTTTCTAATGTGGTTGTTAGAAATAGTGGCATCAGTTTGAAGCCAGCCTTGGCAACTTAGTGAGGCTCTCAGCAACCTAGCGAGACCCTGTTTTCAAATAAGAAATAAAATAATTGGGCTGGGTGTGGTGGCGCACGCTTGTAATCCCAGTACTTGGGAGGCTGAGACCGAGGATCCGGGTTCGCGGCCAGCCTCAGCTACTTAGGCCCTCTGCAACTTAGTGAGACCCTGTTTCAAAATAAAGAATAAAAAATAGGGCTGGGAGTAGAGCTCGGAGGTAGAACGCCCCTGGGTTCAATCCCTGGTACTGCAAAAAAAAAAAATTGGGCTCGTGGTGTAGCTCAGAGATAGAATGCCTCTGGGTTCAATTCCCAGTACCAAAAAACAGAGCAAAACAAAACAAAAAAAAACAAACAAAGGAACAGTGGTGTCACCGTGACTTCAGTGTGCATTTCTTTGATGGCGAGTGGTGGCGGGTGGTTTTTGCTGTGCGCCTTTGGAATAGTCCGGAAGCAGCGTGGGACAGGTGGAGGACACATGCCACCATCCATCCACTCGGTCATTCATCCACCCACTTCTTCCGTCACCTGTTAATTCAGCTCGTCTCATAAATGATTATCGAGCACCTGTTATATATGTGGCCCCTCGCATGGTGACCGGGGAGAAAGAAAAGACAAGGTGACCGACCATGGCAAGATAATAGCAACTAACCTTGCGGTGGGGTAGCTGAAGGGCTTTGGAGCCTGACTCCCTGGGTTCAAGTCCTGGCCCTGCGCTTTGCCGCCGTGAACCTTTATGCGGGTTACATGACTCCTGGAAAGGGAACAGCAGTAGTCCAGGGCCACAGTCGGTTGTGAGGAATAAGTGGGTTGAGCCGGGCGTGGTGGCGCGCGCTTGTAATCCCAGTACTTGGGAGGCTGAGACAGGAGGATCGCAGGTTCGAGGACAGCCTCAGCTACTTAGTGAGGCCCTCCGCAACTTAGTGAGACCGTTTCAAAATAAAAAATAAGAAATAGGGCTGGGGGTGTCGCTTGGAGGTAGACTGCCCCTGGGTTCAGTCCCCAGTACCACAAAAATAAATGTGGGTTAAGCGGGGCGTGGTGGCGCACGCTTGTAATCCCAGTACTTTGGGAGGCGGAGACCAGAGGATCCGGGTTTGCGGCCAGCCTCAGCTCTCTCTCTCTCCCTGTCTCTCTCTCTCTCTCTCTCTCTCTCTCTCTCTCTCTACCTAGTGAGGCCCTCTGCAACTTCGTGAGACCCGGTTTCAAAATAAAGTATAAAAAATAGGGCCGGGGGTGTAGCGCGGAGGTAGAACGCCCTTGGGTTCAATCCCCGGTACCGCAAAAAAAAAAAAAAAAGTAGGTTAAGACCCGTAGAACACTTAGAATGACACAGGCACACTCCGAGTCCTCGGTAAATGTGAACGCCCGTGTTCACTCCTATGTCACTTAGCTTTCGTGGTTTTGTGTGTGTGTGGTACCAGGGAGTGAACCCAGGGGCATTCTACCTCCGAGCTACACCCCCAACCCTATTTTTTTTATTTATTTATTTATTTTTTGCGGTACTGGGGATTGAACCCAGGGGCATTCTACCTCCAAGCTACACCCCCGGCCTTATTTTTATACTTTATTTTGAAACCGGGTCTCATGAGGTTGCGGAGGGCTTCACTAAGTAGCTGAGGCTGGCCGCGAACCTGGATCCTCCGGTCTCCGCGTCCCAAGTACTGGGATTACAAGCCTGCGCCACCATGCTCGGCCTAGCCCTGTTTTTTAAAATTTTTTATTTGGAAACAAGGTCTTGCTACGTTGTGGAGGGCCTCGTTATGTTACTGAGGCTGTCCTTGAACCTGCGATTCTCCTATTTCAGAACCCCAGGTACTGGGATTCCAGGTGTGCCCCTCCAGGCCTGGCTCTCATTTTGTTATTTAATTATTTATTTATTTAGTGGCACTGGGGATTGAACCCAGGGGCATTGTACTTCCAAGCTACACCCCCAGCCCTATTTTATTTTTATTTTTTGAAATAGGATCCCGCTAGGTTGATGAGTCTCACTACTTGCCGAGGCTGCCCTCGAACCTGCGATCCTATCTCAGCCTCCTGAGTACTGGGATTACAGGAGTGTGCTACCACATCTAGTTCATTTTGTTTTTATAATACCCCTGGTTATTAGGCACTGCTGTCATCCTTATCCTACGGAGGAAGAGGCTAAGAGAAGATGAGCAGCGTGTTTTTTTTTTTTTGTGTGGTACTGGGGATTGAACCCATGGGCATTCTACCTCCGAGCTACACCCCAGTCCTATTCTTTTATTTTTCATTTGGAAACAGGGTCTCCCTGTGTTGTGGAGGGCCTCATTATGTTGTTGGCGGCTGTCCTCCAACCTGCGATCCTCCTGTTTCACCCTCCCAAGTACTGCGATTACAGGCATGCACCACCACGCCTGGCTCTGAGCAGCTTTCCTGAAGTTGCTGAGCTACTAAACCGTGGGTTCTGAATTCAGACCAAGGAGCTTCCAAGCCCTTAGTTCTCAGGCACGTTAACATCGTGCCTGAGAAAGTACTGTCTTGCGATGGAAAAGGACAGTAGATACGTTGTTGGATTGTCATTCGTGAAAATAAAATAGGGCGATGTGACATTAAGTCCTCTGGACAGTGTAAGTAGACGTGATAGAGATGGAGTATGGCATGTTGGGGAGACCAGAATGGCCTGGAGGGGGCGGGGAGCAGAGCTGGGCTGAGATGAGCTCAGACACGCAGGAGGAGGGCTGCCTGCCCGTGGTTTTGGAGGAACTCATCAGGCTGCTAGATTTTATGATTAGTTTTGCAATTTGCCTTTACTGGCAATGGGAGCCAGAGAACTCTTTGTTGAGGGGACTGTCCTGTACATCATAAATTCTAGGCGCGATCCCCTCCCCAGTTGTGACAACCAAAAAATATCTGCCGACATTGCCAAACGTCCCCAGGGTGAGGAGGGGTGTTGAACCTGCCCTACAGAACCACTGGTGTGATGGAAGTCTCTGGAAGCCTTTAGGCAGGGGAAGGATGGCTCAGATTTATGTGTGCAGAAGGTGGTTTTGGCTTCTGTGTGGGGTGTGGGGTGGGAGAGAGGGTAGGGAGAGCCAGGGGACCCTGGAGTCCACTGTCTCAGGGCCAGGCAGTGATGGTGACTTGGGGGAGACAGAGTCTGATGCATCTCCCTGGTTTTCCCACCCTGGGACTTTGTTTAGTTAATCTGATTCTTCACTATCGTCCAGTAAGCTAGGTGTGATGGCACACACCTGTAATTCTAGTACTTGGGAGACTGAGACAGGATGATTGCAGGTTCATGGACGAATAGTGAGACTCTCAGCAACCTAGTGAGACCCTGTTTCAAAACAAAACAAATTAAAAAGGGCTGGGGGTGTAGCTCAGAGTTCGACTGTCCCTAGGTTCAACCCCCAGTACTACCCCCCAAAATAATCCATCACATACACTGGGTATGATGGTGAGGATGTAGAGTCCCAGCTGCTCAGGAGACTGAAGCAGGAGGATCGCTCGAGCCAGGAGTTTGAGGCCAGCCTGGGCAAAATAGCGAAATCATGTCCCAAAACAAACAAAAAATTCCCAAACATTCAGATTAAAAACACAAACACTTAAATAAAAATCATCCAGCATATATCGAGGGCTGCCAGACCCCAGGCCCCTGGCGACACGTTCTAACGTGCTTTTGCTTTGCAGATGAATGAGATCGAAGTCTGTCCCGAGTGTTACCTAGCTGCTTGCCAAAAACGAGATAACTGGTTTTGCGAGCCTTGTGTAAGTTGAATTTTCTTTTCTTATTTCATTGTCTGAACTATGGGCTTCTTCAGGTGCCTGATGGGATGAAACATTGGAATTTTGTGTGTGTATGTGGTACTGGGGGTTGAACTCAGGGGTATTTTTTATTAGAACCCCAGTCCTATTTTTTATTCTTTATTTTGAAACAGGGTCTCACTAAGTTGTGGAGGGCCTCACTAAGTAGCTGAGGCTGGCTTTGAACCTGCAATCCTCCTGTCTCCGCCTCCCAAGTACTGGGATTACAAGCGTGCGCCACCACGCCTGGCTTATTCTTTATTTTGAAACAGGATCTCACTAAGTTGCAGAGGGCCTCACTATGTTCATTCATTTATTTATTTATTTGTGGTGCTAGGGATTAGTGCCAGGGATGAAGTGCCCATTGGGATTTTGCAGAGAGAAATACTTTGTGGGAGTGGCCTGGAGTGTCTGGGCGTGAACCTGGTGGGGATGGATGGAAGGCTGGGGGGGGGGGCGCCACTGAGCAAGTCAGGTCGAGAATCAGAACATACCTTAGGCCAGGCATCATGGCACTCGCCTGTAACCCCAGTACTTGGGAGGCTGAGACAGGAGGATTGCAGGTTCCAGGCCAGACTCAACAACTTCAATGAGGCCCTCTGCAAGTTAGTGAGACCCTGAGACCCTGTTTCTTTGGAGAGAGAGAGAGAGAGAGAGAGAGAGAGAGAGAGAGAGAGGGAGAGAGAGACAGAGCTGAGGCTGGCCGCGAACCGGGATCCTCCGGTCTCTGCCTCCCAAAGTACTGTTTCAAAATAAAAAAAATAAAATAGAGCTGGGGGTGTAGCTCAGAGATAGAATGCCCCTGGTTTTCAATCCCCAATATCATATCCCCCCCAAAAACAAGGAAAAACAAAACATACCTTAAAACAAACCTCTTAAAACAGAACATACCTCTTTTTCTGCCTTTGGAGATAAACGCCTCATTAGCAAAGGCTCTGTAGCGTACCCTAACAAATAAAAGTAGGTGCTCCTTACATGCTGGGTGCAATACACATTGAGTCCAAACTTAGAGGAGTGTGTGGGTGTTCTGTCCCGTATTACATAGGAGGTCAGTGAATTCTCTCGCTCACGGCCTCCCAGGGCATAGCAGAGCCAGGGTTTAAGCTGGGTGTTCGATTCTTCTCCATCTCCCCATTTAATCCTCTTCCCAGGTTGGCCCCGGTGTCCCGGCCACACGCCCTCTAGGGAATCCCTCGTGGGCAGGCCCTGCGTTGCCTTCATATGCTAAGCTTGAACGTGTATCTCGCTGCCAACCATGTACAAACTCTGGATTTTGTTTTTTTTCTTCTCCTAGAGCAATCCACATCCTTTGGTCTGGGCAAAACTGAAAGGGTTTCCCTTCTGGCCTGCAAAAGCTCTGCGGGATAAAGACGGGCAGGTGGACGCCCGTTTCTTTGGACAACACGACAGGTGGGCGTTAAAAACAGGCTTTGAACATGTAGCTTCAGCTGAACCTTTGATACTGTCATTGGATAAGGACAGAGGTGGAGGGTATGGCTATTATTCTTTTTATTATTATTCTGATCATCATTTTTTTTAAAGCAAATTCATCCTTTTACTGGTAGCCGGCATGGCAGTTGTTTTGTCAAATGTCATAATAACCAGCCTTTGATCTTGTACTTGAAAATATTTTCCTTTGCCACTCTAAGCCTGATAATGTATGGGCTGCAATTCTTTTCAGGTTGTTAGAAAATAATCTTATGTTAGTGGTTCTGTTGATGAAACCAGCATTGAAATGAGTTCTGTTAGCCGGTTTGGTGGCGCGCGCTTGTAATCCCAGTACTTGGGAGGCGGAGACCGGAGGATCCGGGTTCGCAGCCAGCCTCAGCGCTCTCTCTCGCTCTCTCTCTCTCTCTCCCTGTCTCTCTCTCTCTCTCTCTCTCTCTCTCTCTCTCTCTACTTAGTGAGGCCCTCTGCAACTTCGTGAGACCCGGTTTCAAAATAAAGTATAAAAAATAGGGCCGGGGGTGTAGCGCAGAGGTAGAATGCCCCTGGGTTCAATCCCCAGTACCACAAAAAAAAAAAAGGAAGAGTGAAGGGGGTGAGTACTCAGCATAACAGTAAGAGATTAATTTGTTGGCAATTTGGGAAAATACATCTGATCCCAAAAAGCATTCTTTTGAAAAGCAGTTGGCATGGAGGTTAACTTACTCCAGAAAAGGGGAAGAAAGAAAGAGAAAAAAAAGAACAGAAGCATTTAAAATAACAACAGAACTCATTTCTTTTTTTTTTTCTTGGTGGTACTGGGGATTGAACCCAGGGGCATTCTACCTCCAAGCTACACCCCCAGCCCTATTTTTTTATTCTTTATTTTGAAACAGGGTCTCACTAAGTTGCAGAGGGTCTCCCTAAGTAGCTAAGGCTGGCCACGAACCCGGATCCTCTAGTCTCAGCCTCCCAAGTGCTGGGATTGCAAGCGTGTGCCACCACGCCCGGCAATAATATCTTTAAATAATACCAATGATGAAATATGGCTCTTTTAAGCTGGGCGTGGTGGCGCACGCTTGTAATCCCCGTACTTAGGGAGGCGGAGACCGGAGGATCCGGGTTTGCGGCCAGCCTCAGCTCTCTCGCTCTCTCTCCCTGTCTTTCTCTCTCTCTCTCTCTCCCCTTAGTGAGGCCCTCCACCTTTGTGAGACCCGGTTTCAAAATAAAGTATAAAAAATAGGGCCGGGGGTGTAGCGCGGAGAAAGAACGCCCCTGCGTTCAACCCCCGGTACCGCAAAAAAAAAAAAAGAAATATGGCTCTTTTTGTTAAATTTTGGCTTGAGGTCTTGTAGATCAAAGAAAAGTGTAAATTCCTGAAGTAATCTGATTTTTACTTAGAAATCCCCACAGTGCCTTCCTCGTCAGGAGACTAAACAAAGTTAGTGGAGATGGTACCGGGTTTGGTAGGAGGTGTATCCCATGTTGATTTTAACCGTTCTTTTTGGAAGTCTTCCTGAGATTCATTTTATTCCTTCATTCAAAACAATTTGCATTTGATGTCTGCTCTGGCGTTGTGCCAGACGCTGGGGACACAGACATGAGCAGTGGACACTGTCCCTGCGTGCCTGGAGGCTGACTGACGTCCTAGCTGGTGAGAGGGGGGATACCCCAGTGACCAAATAGGCTGATATCTCAGATCAGCAGGCAGTGGCGGGCCTGGTGTGACCAGCTGGGGACAGTGACCAGCAAGAGCAGTGGTTAGGGCAGGGAAGGGGCAGTTTGTGGTTGGAACAGGGTGCGGGGAGGAGAGGATGGTGGGAGGTAGGGTCACCTGAGTGGCAGGGGACTGTTTTTTCGTTGGGACGGCAGGAGGAATCGGTGGCAGGCTATCTATCATCCTGCCTCTTTATCAGAGCATGGCAAATGTGGACTGTCTCTGTGATTTAGGATCCTTATTTCAGGAGTAGCGCAGTGTGGAGATGGATGCTGGGATGTAGGTCAGAGGGGACAAAGCAGGGCTTGTCCCATGCACCAGATCCTCCCAGATCCTCAGAATCAATGGATCTCCTCCGTGTGCTGTGACCCCCCTGCAGGCACCTCGTAGTCCTTCCCTGCCAGACTCCATCAGAGGCGGCTCTGCATCGTGAAGGGCGGTGCAGGAGCTTCGCCAGCCCGGCGGGCAGAGCCGTGTCCCCAGAGCTTGCAGGTTCAGCCCTGGGTTGCCGATGGGAGCCGTCATGGAATCTGGGACCTTTCTGTTTGTTTTTGTGAGAGTTTCCCAACCCCTCTTCACGCCTGTCCTGTCTTCTACCCCTCTAAAGACACTGTGTTGCCCAAGTTGGGTTCATTTTGGCTGAGGGGAGCCCATGGAGGGGTTGGTACAGGCATTCCACAGCGGGGCAGGAACACAACTCTGGAGGCTGGGGGCTTCAGTCTCAGCGGCTATGAGCAAAGGTGTCCGTGGGGGACTTTCTCAGGCTGGAAGAGACTTCCTGCCTCTCCAGACTTCCTCCCTCCCTCCCTCCCTCCCTCCTTCCTTCCTTCCTTCCTTCCTTCCTTCCTACCTCGCTCCCTCCCTCCCTCTTTCATTTTTTGCGGTACCAGGGATTGAACCCAGGAGACTTTTACCTCCGAGCTACACCCTCAGCCCTATTTTATTCTTTTTATTTATTTATTGGTATCAGGGATTGAACCCAGGGGCGTTTTACCTCCGAGCTACACCCCCAGCCCTATTTTTTATACTTTATTTTGAAACCAGGTCTCACGAAGTTGCGGAGGGCCTCACTAAGTAGAGAGAGAGAGAGAG
>PVJS01061368.1:0-11009 GCA_004027185.1 Glis glis | reverse complement strand
CAGGGGCGTTCTACCTCCGCGCTACACCCCTGGCCCTATTTTTTTTATGCTTTATTTTGAAACTGGGTCTCATGAAGTTGCAGAAGGCCTTACTGGGGGGGAGGGGAGAGAGAGAGAGAGAGAGAGAGAGCTGAGGCTGGCCGCGAACCTGGATCCTCTGGTCTCCGCCTCCCAAAGTACTGGGATTACAAGCGTGCGCCACCACACCCGGCTCATTTTCCTTTTATAAGAAGATTTATTTCACATGCAATAAATCTTTCCTGAAGCTGTGAAATTTGCCTACATCTTTTCCTTTACATTTTTAGCTAGGAGTTTATGTGATTATTTCAAATAGTCTTGTTAAAGTTTATTTCCTCAGGTTCTCTCAATACAGCTTTGTTGAATTGATTTAAATTAGTTCTAGGACCCTAAGCCTAACGATGTGAGGTTGCCTTTATTTAATGCAACCTAATTTTGTTAGATAAGTTACTTTTTATATTTCATTTGAATTTTCTTTCTATACTCTGAAGTAGATCTTCTGAAATCTTAATAATCATGCTCTTTCTTCTAATATTTCTCAGATTATTGATAAAATTGCTAGTACCAGTCCTAGGACTGGTTTCTGTTGAATAGCATGCTGAATGGTATATTCTAACAAATCAGTGTTAAGCCAGGTAATATTTTTTTGGGAAG
Organism: Glis glis; assembly: GCA_004027185.1. NCBI lineage: Eukaryota > Metazoa > Chordata > Mammalia > Rodentia > Gliridae > Glis > Glis glis. Next base: position 10,337 of record PVJS01061368.1, on the reverse strand, counting down.
GGGGAATAAAGATTGGTTCACTTTTAAAATAAGTGATTTGGCTGAACTAAGAATGAGATCTAAGCTCTCTAATCTGTGGTTTTTCCATGCACCCACTTGATTGTGATGTCTCCTAAGGTTCTCTTAACAATAACGATCTAGTATATTTAACACAACCATTTTAAGTATAAAAAATCCTCTACTCATAGTCTAGTGTATTTAGAATACAAATTTAACAATGAAGATGGTCTCCACTACAAGTGATTCTATAAGATTAAAAATCATTTTGGGGGGGGTTTGTCTTATCAGTAATTAATTAGTCATGGAATCCCCCAATATCACAAATTACAGAATAAAATTTAAAAACTATTCTTTTCCAATTATCAATACCAAGGCACTTCAAAGATTTCTCTTCAGAAGATTATGAACTATACATTGTTTTTCTCTTAGTAGTGGAGAATAAGATGCATAGATTATTATATTAGAAAAAGTATAATGGTTAAATGCTTTTTATTCTAACAAAAATAATTATTTTACTTTTCTTAGTTGGGAAGTCTGTGAGGGGTTTCCAATTAATTTTGACTGCACCAATCAACAGATACCTGATCAATTTGAAAAGGTGGACTTGGAGGACCATTTCCTACAGAATAAGGTCAAATTCTATTTGTTATACATTTTATGTATTGGACACTCGATATACTCTGGTGATTGAATGGATATTTGTGAGAATTTTTAAACTATAAATTATTTTTACAGATATTGGGGCAAGTATTTTTCTTTACTTCTTGTCAATTAAGTAATTCAAAACTGAAACCATGTATAGCATTCACACTTGGAAAAATTAGACTTGAATTATGTTATTTAAGTTTTATTGTTTGGCATATTTTTCATGGTACCAGCTACATTAATAAATTGGAGTTGTTTAAGAAAGTCTTTAAGATAGCTGTTTTCTGCCTGTACTTTAGGATCAGATCTATTTGCTTTACAGGTCAATGAACCTAAAGCATATGAATTTTTTTTTAGAAAACTCATCTGATGGCAACCCAATCCAGAAGATCTATAATCAATTAACACTTATAAATTTATTCTTCAGCAAGGACTTTTTTTCAAACTGAGCTATAGTAGGCATTTTAAATATGTCTCTAAAGAAGGAATAATTATTTTGTTTTTCTTAGCTGGCAAACTTAGTGTGAGATTGTTGTTCGTTTCAGCAGCATAAGCTTCAGTTTCTAAACACATAAAATCAAAGCAAAGAGCACCCATAGAGAGATGCCCAAAGAAAGTAGAACTTCCTGTCAACCCGTGTGGATTCTTCCCTTCCCAAATAGAATGCAAAAGGCATTGCCTCAACCTGCTCTTTTTAAATTTCTCCACGCTACCCATTGAGGGTCTCTGTTATGCCATTTTATTCTGAAAATATTAGTTCTTCAAGAAGAATATGAATCTAAATAATATAATTAGAAAAATAGAAAAAAATAACTATTTCTAATCCTATCTGGTTTTGAGAAAATTTAGAAGACAAAGAATGGTGTACTAACTAATGGCTTTTATATTTTATACTCATCTGACAGTAAGATTTACTTAGCATAGGTTTGATCCTGTTGACATTTCTCATTAGGTTTTGGCTGTAGCATTACTTTCCTGCTCCTAAAGCTTGTATGCCTAACTGTTGCCTGATGAAGTTCCAAATTCTCATCTGGCCTTCATTGATCTCCATGATTCTCTAATCTACCCTCCACCTTACCTTTCAATCTTCTCCTCTGCTTGGTCCTCTCTATTCTCTACATTTACAGTCAGAACTAATGAATTATGTACCATAATATGTGTTTTTTGTGGGGGAAGGGAGGTGCTAGGGATGGAACTCAGGGCCTTGCCATGCCAGGCAGGTGCTCTACCACTGAACTATACCCCTAGACCTTTTTATTCTATCATGAGACATGTTCTCAACCAGATTGTTTTCAAACTTGTAATCCTCCTGCCTCAACCTTCCAAGTAGCTGGGATATGGGAGTGAGCCACCGCGCCAGGCTCATAACATACTTTTGATGTAGTTGTGCCGTGGCTTTTGTTGTGCTTTGCCTGGATATCTCCAACCATTATTATTCCTTGCCTCTTAAGGCTTTACTCAACTTCCTCTTCTTCCATGAAACCTTGTCATATCCTCCAGAGAGAATGAATCTCTATTTTGTGTTCTCAGAACTTCTTTTTGTCCTTTGAAAGAGTTCTGAGAGTGCGTTTCGTGTAGTCATTCGCTTTTGTGAATTTTCCACCACTAAACTGAGAATTCTTCGGACACAGACATTATCTTTGTGTTCCTAAGTGCTAGCACAGAGTCTTGAATGTAGGGCAAGTGCACAATACATTTTTGATGAATGGTTTTTTTTTTTTTTTTTTTTTTTGCGGTACCGGGGATTGAACGCAGGGGCGTTCTACCTCCGTGCTACACCCCCGGCCCTATTTTTTTATGCTTTATTTTTGAAACCGGGTCTCACGAAGTTGCGGAGGGCCTCACTAGGTAGAGAGAGAGAGAGAGGGCCTCACTAGGTAGAGAGAGAGAGAGAGAGAGAGAGAGACAGAGACAGAGACAGAGAGAGACAGAGAGAGAGGAGAGAGATCGATCGATGGAACGATCGTGCGGGCGCGCATGCGCGCTGAGGCTGGCCGCGAACCCGGATCCTCCGGTCTCCGCCTCCCAAAGTACTGGGATTACAAGCGTGCGCCACCACGCCCGGCTTATGAATGGGTTTTTTGTTGTTGTTTAGCCATAACTTATCTTTCAAGGCTGACTATTCTCCAATGGGTTCTTTGTGCGTAAGCCAAGCCAGAGTGTTTATTTGTTGTTCTCTGAAAGCACTCCATGCTTTCCGTCATTATGCCCATGTGGATATCTTTTTCTTTCTTTGTCACCACCCCCCTGGCCTTCTCTGTCACCCTTGTACCATATCCTAGCATGGAGTTTGGCATATAGTTGACATTCAATAAATGAAATCCTTCCCATCATTCTAGCCCTACCTGACTAGCCCTCCTTGACTGCTTCATGAATCTTTCTTGACCTCAACCTCATTTCCAAATCACATACAATGTTTCTGGCCTTGGTACACCCATCGCATCCCTCCTATGCCATTGAAGTAACTATATGCTGTTCCTCTTACAACTTTGTGTGTGTGTGTGTGTGTGTGTGTGTGTGTGTGTGTGTAATTTGAAATCAGCCGGACTCCAAGTTTGGGCATATTTCAAGTTACTTTGGGGGTTAATGGGGTGGAATGGCCATTGCTGCTCAGATGTTGGATCATATTATAATTCGGATCTTAATTTGACATTATGAATTCTGGTTGTGGTTCTGTAAAAATAAAAAATCAAGGAGCCATTGGAAATATTTGAACAGAGGCAAAATCTGCTCTGATCCTTGTGTTAGAATGGCAACTCAGGAGCTCCTTGTTTCTTTTTCCCTCATAGATTGAGAATTCCTCTATGGTGAAGAATATCCTAATCATCTTGTCTCTGCTGCATGATCTATGTGCTCAGAGTTAGCTAAACTGAATTGAATTCATAGCCGGGTGTGGGGGCACATGCCTGTAATCCCAGTACGTGGGAGGCTGAGACAGGAGGATCACAGGTTCAAGGACAGCTTCAGCAACTTAGCAAGACCTTCAGCAACTTAGTGAGACCCTGTTTCAAAATTAAAAATAGGGCTGGGGTGGGGCTCAAAGGCAGAATGACCCTGGGTACACAACAACAAAATACCTGAATTAAATTTATTAATTAATTATCTCATTCATCGGAGACCAGCCCAAACTTGAAAAATATTGGATATCAAAGAGCTATCAGGGGAAAGGAACTTAGAAGAGAAGGCTTTTCTCTTCACTTTTTTCTTAAATAGAAGTAGGACTTCATAGCCTGGCGTGGTGGTGCGCGCTTGTAATCCCAGTACTTGGGAGGGTGAGACAGGAGGATCACAGGTTCGCAGCCAGCCTCAGCTACTTAGTGAGGCCCTCTGCAACTTAGTGAGACCCTGTTTCAAAATAAGGAATAAAAAATAGAGCTGGGGTAGAATGCCCCTGGGTTCAATCCCCAGTACTGCAAAAAAAAAAAAAAAGAAGAAGTAGGAAGATCACGTATATTTTCTAATGTTGAAAAATGAAAGAATAAGTCTGCAGTTATTTTATCACTATTAATGGTTTCTAGTGAAAATGAGAAAATATTCATCTTAAATAAGTGTTTTTACACTATTGTATTTTGGGGGCAAAGAAATCAATTTTGAGTAAAATTTTAGTCCAACCAAAAGAATAGTATAAGAAGGTAAAAACTTGATAAATTGGCTAGTAAAGAGAAGCTTTTAGGAAAAATGGCTCTCCATTAGCTATGAAACCTTAAAAATCTTTTCAGAAAAAATGTCTCCAATTATTTATAGAGAGCCGATCAGTGAATTAGGAATAGCAATTTAATAACCTGAAAAGGAGCACTTTTAAAGATGGATTCAGGCAGAGGTGTCTGAAATCTATAGGGAATTTTATTGTAGACTTCTGTTGCTCATTGAGGTAAAGAAGACACTAAGAGGATTACAACCGGGGGTGAGGGAAGGGAGGAAAAGCCGATATCCTTGATGCATAGGTTTGAAAATTGGCTGGAGATAGAGATATCAGTGCCCAACCCCTGACTGTTCTTTTAAATCTCTTATTGACAAGTAAAACCTTTCCTACAGAGAAAAATTTGGAACACATAATCCCTATTTGTAATGTGGAAGACAGATATAACCCTGACAATTACAACCTGTTGCTCTTTTATCCATTTCACAAACAGATTTGGAATCAACTACAAATTGACAATTTGGTGCATACATCTTTCAACAGCTCGGTATTGTTTCTTAGATTGACAACACTTTTAGATTGGCTCCGTTTAAGGGCAATAAAATGAATCATGTTTCTATGAAATGAATAAGATTTAAACTTCATGTAGCTAATATAAAAGGAAATAACATTTCATGAGACGAATACCTGGAGAAATGCCTGGTTATGGGAGAACATAGCAGAAAAAGTGGACTCCGGTGTTTGGCAGGTCTTACATTTTGCCAGAATGAAAAGGAAACTTATTTTGACCCTAGTCTTTCAACGTAGGGTTTCAAAGACATCAGAGGCACTAGTGACAACTTTCTGTATGGAAAAAGCAAAAAAAAAAAAATCACCAAGTTATGATTTTAAAATTATGGCATACTTATTACAAGTTAACTTGTAAATTCAGCATTTATGGATACTAGTGGAATGCATATCTAACTGGAAAATTACTTTATTATTCTAGAATTAGTCTTTTTGTCACAAGGGAAGCTGGGAAAGGGAAAATGATTCTTTACTTTTGCAATTTCTTTGGAAAGCAAGTCCTTTCAAAGTAATATTTTCTATAAATTGTTTATATACTGGGGCAAAGACAACATTTTTAGTTTAAATTTTTAACTGATTGCCACTAGCATAGGACACAGGACTGTAAATAAATTCCCAAGTCCCTTCATTATTTTCAGATCAATAATTGAAAACTACTTGAGGACTATACACCTAAATCTTAATTTTTTTAATTGCCTTGTTTGGTTGCATAATTATGTCTTTGCTGGTATTTTCTGCTTTTAAACTTTGCCATTTTTTGATTTTAGAGGGGGATAGACTGATCAGCTCTAGAATTACAGAATGGAAACAAATTAAGAGGGAATAGCAAAGACTCCAGGAAAGAGATTTTATAACCCTTCTTATAGTCATGACTTATTTTGTGTATAAAATTAATTTAACCTGGCCCTAAATACATTATCAAAAGTAAGAATGGCATAAAATTTCTATGTAGTAATGTAAATAATTCGTTCAGAATGAAGGTTGTGATCTGTGAGCTTCTTCTTTCCAAAAAAAAAAAAATCTTGTAGTCTGCTCCTTAGTAGATCTGCAAGAAAAGACATTAAGTAGTTCTTTTATTATTTTGAATTTTCATAAGAATGTTGGTTACTCCACCATCATTAGTCTTTTGGGGAAAAAATTAAACAAGAAGTTTGAATTGGTTCAACACGTGTGTGCATCATTTTTATCATTGACTGCTCCTATGTCAGTACAGTGCATAAATCCAAGTGAAGTTACAATGGTCATTTAAAGGGGGCTATGTATATAGCTATCCAAAAGAATGAATGAGAAATTTTTATTGATTCATTATAGGATGTTAAAAGGTTTTCCAGTAGCAGAAATGATAGTATTATTTAGATCAGACTCAACATAAATGCATATGTATATATATGCACATACATACACATACATATATGGCATATTATGTTTCAAATAGTCAAAATACTTTTTCTCCTGAATTCTAATTTTCACAGTTTTTTTAATCTCCTATTCCTTATAAATATTTGGTATACAGCTAAGCTATCAGTTTAAATTACAAAAAAGGTAAAATCTTTGCCAAAACCAAAATTTGGAAGGAAATGTCCATTTCCAGTGCCAGGGCCCAGGGTGTGGGGCTGCCTTTTTCTGCCTCGGTGTGGCTCAGAAGGCTTAGCAGCATTCCAGCCTTGGAATGGTTTCACTTTCCTTCTCTGCAACCAGATTTTTAAAGATTATTTCTATTTGGCTGTGTTCCATAGTATTCTTTTGCTATGTGCCTCCTGAGAAATGTGTCTCTTTTTGTATAAGTAACAACTATTGAAAATGAATTTCTCGAAATAAATATTTCAAATGCAAAAAGAGAAGAAAAGAAAAAGAAGAAGAAGATGTAGTCACAGAAGAAAAATTTAATGGTCATTGTCAGTTTTTACGTTATCAAAACCCCAGACACAGCTTTCTCTCTCTCTATTTTTGTAACATAAAGTGAAGCTGCCTTAGTGGGCCTGTGTCTGCCCTATGTAGAATCACTTGGGAACTGTCCAGCAAAATATCTCTTGAAGAACAGCATGGTGTTAATACTGGGTGCCAGCCCAAGGCAGAGACAAAGGACCCCTTTGCTCTTCACCAATAAGCCAACTGTTAAAAGATTAAACCATGTTGTGGAGATAACAAGAATTTAGGCGCTGGCAGCAGGTGCTGTACAAAGAAGCAGTTGGCAGTACGGTTCTTCTGTCTGACTAATTCCAGTCAAAACAATCTTCTGCCCAGTTGCAGAGGGGAGTTTTGAGAGTGATGGAAACTTGGAGTTGGGAGGTTGAGTTAGAGCGCTACTTTAAATGCTGAGTCCTGTGGTGGATGGATTAGTAGAATATAGTTTCTCATTGTTCAGAAACCATGGGGGATTCCCTTCCAGAATCCAGTCACTACTGGCTAACTGGAGAATGTACAAAGAGCCGTAAGTCAAATCTGCTTATGTGGTGGGGTCGCTGGATTTTCAAACTTTTCATTTTCACATATAGGAGTCATATATCAGTTTTCTCTCTTGAGAAATGTCTATCTTCCCTTATAGAATAATTTACCAAACATATTAGTTGTGCCCTTATGTTATTGCTTGATAACATTTGTGAAATGTTACCTTTTAAATTATCATTTAATTTGTGAATTAAAAAATAATTTGCTACTCAGTGAATATCTAGTATTATCACAAATATGCAATGGAATTTTTAGTGTTAGAAAACAATTTTGTTATTGAAACAATGTCATGTATTGGGTTTAAAGCATAAATTGGTATAGTATATATTCTATACAAAGAAATATTGGTACTTAAAAGCCTAGAGTGATTACTCAGGGTAAGTGATCATATAATTTAGGAGATAATGCTCATTAAGTATGAAGTGATAGAATTCCTACAAGTGACATACGGGAATGATAATTTGACAATTAAGTCCAAGCGAGAAATGGTAGAAAGTGCACATTGCCTTTGACATATATAATCTCATAAAGAGTGTGGGTTATGTGATCTGATAATAAACATGGGAGACATAGATGCCATGTCTCCCCCACCAGTCTCCTCGTCCCTGCTCACAGCTATCCCTCAAGTCTCTGTTTATTCTTGGGAGTTGTATGGACTCCCAATTGTTTTCCCTGGCAGTGATGTCTCTATTCTATACTCCCATATGTCTCTCCTGATCAGCTCAACCTCACTAAATTCTGCTATAATCTAGTCCCCACTGCTGAAAGCATCCACTGGCTCCCTATTGTCCACCTAACTCCGTAGCCGTAAATTTGGCACTTTCCACAGTTTGGCCACATTTAACTTTTGAGCCTCTCAACGGATCCTAAAACACATTGATTAAACTTCCTTGCCTTTACTTGGAATACTTGTGTGTGTGTGTGTGTGTGTGTGTGTGTGTGTTACTGGAGTGGAATGCCTTTTTGTTCTTTATTATTCCTGTCAAATTCTCTTCATCCTTCAAGGCCTCCTTCACATTTTACCTCTTCTAAGATGCTCCACTGTTTGGTTGTTCTAGCAGAGATGAGCCTACTATTTTTTGCATGCCTATAATAACACTATTTGATGACTTATATGCAGTTCAGTCTGAAAGTGTGTGTGTGTGTGTGTGTGTGTGTGTGTGTGTGTGTGTATGTGTGAGAGAGAGAGACAGACAGACAGACAGACACAGAGACAGTCAGACAGACAAACAGAGACAGAGTTTGTGTCTATTGTTTTATAAGAGTTTCTTTAGGGTAGGCAAAGTACTTTATAATATCCCATGCAACACAGTCTAGGGTCTTTTGTATCAGAATTGGTACTCAACAAATATTGATTGAGTTGAAAAAGATCAATCACTGCTTTTTGAAAAGAGACCTTCTCAATCAGCATACCCACTGTTCTAGTATAAATTATTTTGTGTGTTTTTAGAAACGTTTACTTTTAGACTGTGAGTTATAAATGCATACTTCTTTTCATGTTACAGGTGGATCCCAATATTGTTCTTCATGCCTCTGTTTCCATTGGAAAGCGGAGTTCCTCAAGTAGCGAAGTGAGCAGTGAGAGTCAGATAGCTCCGTCAACCCTGTGGCCTGCAGCCAGTGTGTGGCTGATCACAAAGGTGCCTGAGGATGTCTGCTCTTGCTAAGTGACCGCTACTTGCTTGTTGGCTCATTGCTCCAGTACAACTGAAGGCATGATAAATTGTTGACTGTTAAGAATGCTTTCAGCCAGGCATAGTGGCATAGGCCTGTAATTCCAGTACTTGGGATGCTGAGACAGGAGGATTGCAGGTTTCAGGCCAGCCTCAGCAATTTAGTGAGAGGCCCTCAACAACTTAGTGAGATCCTGTTTCAAAATAAAAAATAAAATAAGGCTGGGGGTATAGCTCCAGAAGTATAATTCCCCTGAGTTCAGTCTCAAGTATGCTTTCTGCTCTTGGTATCGTCCAGCCCAGAGGACTTCTATAGATCCCCAAGTGAGCATTCAATTCACATTTAGACATGCTGGTTAATTCATACCTCAGAATATACTTAAAACAAATGTAACGCTTATTTATAGTCCACAGACTTACCATTTTTGTGAGATTTGTCTGGATGTCATTTGCTTCTACTCCTGAGTCTTCCTGTTGAGCTTTAGCACTTCCATGTCATGGGATCTATGGGTTAGCACCAAACTATGACTTTGCACACAGGCTTATCAAGGACATAGTTTTAAGTTTTGAAAGAAACCGCTCAGTATAAAATGTGAACAATACCTAACACAGTTTTACCTGTATATTGGCAATACTTGTTTAAACTTTATTATTGTATAGTTGAATCTAACTTACATGAGAACATACAAGTGCCCTCACTTTCTCTCTTACTATTGAAATATGTTTTGTAATAAATTTTGTAAGCTTTCGTTTATGTCTGGAAAGACAGGGTGCAGTTCATATCTGTTCTTCTCCTACCGCCCTTTGCCACATCACGATAGACTATTTCACTACTTCCTAAGCCCTTCTGTAAATGCAGAGTCACCCACTCAAGTTTGCTGCTACTTAATTTGGGAGGGAGGAGAGGTTGGAACTATTTTCCCACATGATCTTGGATTACTCTGAACTACAGTTCTTTGATTCTCTGCAAGTTAAAAATGACCATGTAGAATAATTAAGCTACAAAGATATATTGATTTCAGACACCAAAAAGAATGTGGTTAGCTGATATATTCCTAACATCAGCTTCCAACCTGGAGACTCTATTTGCTATTAGTCCTTTTTACATTGTATTTTGTTTCTTTAAAAATAATGTCTACTATTGTGTTGGACATCTACTATATGTCAAGCAATTATGTTAGACACTGTATAGATATTTACTATCTACTCTTTTTTTTTTTGTGGTACTGGGGATTGAACCCAGGGGTGGTCTACCTCCTCGCTACACCCCCGGCCCTATTTTTTTATGCTTTATTTTGAAACCGGGTCTCACGAAGTTGCGTGAGAGTTAGGGAGAGAGAGAGAGAGAGAGAGAGAGAGAGAGA